>MU223676.1:1894880-1930522 GCA_018584345.1 Thuja plicata | reverse complement strand
TGAATCCAATCTTGGTAAGATAACCATCAAGTCTCTCATACCAAGCTCTTGGGGCCTATTTAAGACCATAGAGTGCTTTCTTCAATCTGCATACCATGTTTGGTTCATCTGAAAGATTAAATCCTTCGGGTTGTTCTATGTAGACTTCTTCCTTCAAGTCTCCATTTAGAAAAGCTGACTTTACATCCATTTGATAAAATTTAAATTCTTTGAATGTTGCATAGGCCAAGAACAATTTAATGGCTTCTAGTCTGCTCATAGGGGAAAATGTATCAGTGTAGTATATTCCTTCTCTCTGCACATATCCTTTACATACCAATCTTTCTTTGTTTCTAACTATTGTACCATCTTCATTCATCTTGTTTCTGAATACCCACTTTGTTCCAATCACATTTTTTTCACTGGGTCTAGGGACCAATTCCCATGTATCATTCTTAATTATTTGATCTAATTCTTCTTTCATTGCATTCTTCCAATCGGAATTATTACAAGCATCTTCAACACTTAAAGGTTCAATCTGTGAGAGTAAACATACATCTTCATCCATTACTAGACTTTTTTCTTTTGATCTCGTCAAAATACAGCTGCTCTGATCTCCAATGATATCATCTTTAGAGTGGTATCTGGATGTGAATTTTGGAACCTTAGGTGTGACTTCTTCTTCTGTAATCTAAGATTCTTCTCTACTTGATTCAGGTTCATTGCATGAGACATCAATGCAATCAAACATTTCTTCAATAATAGTATTTTTTCTGCTAGGCCTGGGTTCATCTTCAATCATAGGTGCATATTCATAGTATCTCTCTTGAACCATAAACTTCTCATCAATTTTTACATGAGTACTTTCAATTATCTTTTTCAATCTCATATTAAAACATCTATATGATTTTCTTTTTGTAGAGTAACCAAGGAAAATACCTTCATCACTTCTGGCATCAAACTTACCAACACCATCATCTCTCTTGATGTAGCACTTGCTGCCAAATATTCTAAAATAATTTATTGTAGGTACATTACCAAACCAAAGTTCATAGGGTGTCTTATCTGTGCCTGGCCTCAAATAAGTTTTTTTGATAGTATAGACTGTTGTATTCACTGCATCTCTCCAATATGTGTGCGCAACTTTTCCTTCAATCATCATAGTGCGCACTATATCAAGTATAACCCTATTTCTCCTTTCTGCTATCCCATTCAGATGTGGGGTTCTAGGTGCACTCAATTGTCTTTTAATTCCATGCTCTTCATAGTAATCATAGAACTGGTCAAAGGTGAATTCTCCTCCTCTATTTGATCTCAGACATTTCAATTTTAATCCAAATTCATTCTCAACTTTAGCTTTGAATATTTTGAATTTCTCAAAGGCTTCATATTTCTCCTTTAAGAATGCAACCCACATCATCCTTGAAAAATCATCAACAAACAAAATAAAATACCTTTCTCCGTAGTATGATCTTGTTTGGGTAGGGCCACATAGGTCTGTGTGCACTAGGTCCAAATTATTTTCAGCTAAGTTTTGCTTGCTTCTGAAAGAACTCCTTACATGCTTTCCCATAACACATTCCCTACATATTGTGTCAACTGGTCTTGCAATACTAGGAAGGTCTCTGACTGCCTTGACATTACTTATCTTTACTATGTTATCAAATTTGATATGACAGAGTCTCTTGTGCCATAACCAACTGTCATCCACTTTTGCAATAAAATAAGTTACATCAAAATTGAGCTGCAAAACATTACCTTTTGTTTTGGAGCCTGATGCAATCATGTCTCCATCCTTGTTGTTAATGATGCACTTTTTGTCTTTGAACTTCAAATGATAACCTTCGTCAAGTAGTTGTCCAACACTTAGCAATTTATGATGTAATCCATCAACATATAGAACATCATCTATCTTGTTCTTTCCTTCCAAGGTGATAGAACCTCTCTGCCTATGATAGGTTTAGGAGTGTTATCACCAAATCTAACCATACCACCTTTGTATTTGTCTAAATGAACAAACCTATCTTTGTCACCTATCATATGATGAGAGCATCCAATGTCAATGATCCAATCAGTTCTGATGTCTGCTTTGGAAATTAGGGCTAACTCTTGTTCTTCCTTTTCATCTGCAATGTCCATTTGCTCAAGCAACCTTTCCATGTCTCTAAGGGCAATGAATCCAATTTCATCTTCTTCTAAATCTTCATCACTTACACATTCTTTAGCATGATAACATTCCTTCTTATATTTAGGTTTGTAATCATATCTGAATTTCTTCACTCTTGTGGGGCACTTAGATGCAAAGTGACCAATCTTGTTGCATGAGAAGAATTTGAATGGAATTCATCCTTCATATTTTCCTTTTCCTTTCTTTTCCCTTTTAGCAATCATAGCAATGATTTCTTCTAGTTCTTCATCAACTTCTTCTTTCTCATTATGAACGGAGATGTGTAAGGATTTCTTACCATGGACTGAGGCTTTGAAAGTTGTTTCACTTTTAGGTTCAGTCTTCAATCTTGATATCTCAAATGCAGAGATTTTGCTAATCAAAGTCTCTCTTTTTAAGTCCTGTGAGAATTGCATGGTTTCCTCTAGAATTCTTATCTTGTTTTCATAGTCTGATGTTAAAGTAGTTAGAATCTTGTCCATTATATCTTCTTCTGATATTTCTCCACCATTGTTTTTGATTCCAAAGACTGCTTCATTTATCCTTTGATTGTAGGCTCTAATGTTCTCTTCAGGTAACATCTCAATACTGTTGTATTTCTTTTTCCATGTCTTCCTGCATGCATTCTTTGTTTGAATATCTCCTTCAAACATATCTTCTAAATACTTCCATATGGTGTATGCTCTGTCAATTTTCTTGATCTTAGAAAATTCACTGTCAGATAAGGCGCTGATTAGGGCTTCTTTAGCAATTGCATTATTGGTAAATGTTTCCTTTTGTCTGTTAGTAGCATCATCCTTTGCAAGGTCTTTCAGAGATGGAATTACAACTTCTTGTGTAGAAATTTCAAAGATCTCAAAGCCAACACACTGTAGATGTGTTATCATTTTGTTTTTCCAATCCAGATAATTTTCACCATCGAACTTAGGGCTTTCTTTTCTGAAGTAAGACATCTGATCTACCTTAAGCTGTTAGGCTTCTTCTCCAAGGCACTTGGCTTTGATACCAATTGTTAGAATAGTCCCAAAGGATAACTAAGAGGGGGGGTAAATTAGTTATAAGTAACTTTACTTCTTTTTACTTCTTTAATTCCAGAATACAATAAAGTAAATACACATTCAGATAACATAGTACACAACACACAATTTGATTATGGGGAAACCTAATGGTAAAAACTCCGGTGGGAATAAGCACCCACAATGAACTATACATTTTTTTTAAGAATCCATGTTAGAAGATATTTCAACCCTGTTAGGAGTTGTACTTTACAATGCAATAAATGTAGTGACCTGGTGAAGGATACAACCTTTTGTATAATAGATATGCACTATATCTGATGATGAACTGTAGAGTAGACCTATTGTCTTGATCAGTTCTAGTGTATTACAATCTTTCACTTCTTCTTCACATAGACTCTTGATGAATGAACCACATCTGATATTCTACTCTGTACATCTTCTCTCTCTTTTTGTATCATTCACACTTAGCATTTCACAAATGACTTGATATAAGTATCTTCCTCAAAGTATAAGATCATGGGACCTATAAGATAACTCTTTATAACATCCTTGTCAGCTCTACTAAGAACGCAAGCATAATTACAACCATGCAAGTATAAACTGAATAGATGTGACGCTTCACTAAGTCGGCCTCACCAATTTATCTCTAACTTAACAATCTTCTTGAAACACATTTGGTGCCTTTAGATAACTATCATCAACTCATAAATAATCATGAATATACACACGCATATCCTGAAGATAGGCGCAACTCAAGAAACATATTACATATGTCGGCTCTGAATAGATACTCTTCCAGAACTGTAACTGCCAATAACAGAATTACACAACTTAACTGAAACATCATATCTGGATCTAAGTGTATGAACATAACATAATAAACATGTCTACAACACGTATCTAACCATGCAAGTCTTCATGTCATCATTATGATAAGTACATATAGAATCACTACTGTGTATTATATGTTGTCATCAATGACAAACATACAATCAATCAACTTCTCAAACTCAAATCTCAAACACTATCATCACTTTCTCTTACTACCGATTTGAGGAGTCAAATTTTGCGGACACTCCCCTTGGATGTTTGGTATCAAGAAGTTACAACAAAAATAGAATCAAGAAGGGCCTTAGAAGGATGATTCTTGGGTTATTCTATAGAGTCAGATGAGCTATTACGACAACAAGGCATAATTTATGTACCACTTTCAGGCGACCTTCGGAAGGTCATTATGACTGAAGCTTATTGTGCTCCCTATTAAGCTCATCTAGGGATTAATAAAATGCACACCGACCTATGATAGATATATTTTTGGTTAGGTATAACGAGAGATATAGCATATTTTGTGGCTAGGTGCTTGGAATGCCAGAGGGTTAAGGCTTAGCATCATCATCTGGAAGGTCTCCTGCAACCACACTTAATTCCCGAATGGAAATGGGATATGATATCTATGGATTTTATTGTGGGACTACCCATCACCTATCAAAGACATGACACTATCATGGTCACAGTTGATAATCTCACCAAGGTAGCACATTTTTCTCCCATGCAGTCAACCTATACTGCCTCCTCAGTAGCCAGGGTTTTCATGAAGGATATAGTCAGGTTTAATGGTGTCCCTAGGAAGGTTATCTTAGATAGAGATCCTATGTTCACTTTAGTTCTTTGAGCATCATTGCAACATGCCTTAGGAACTTAGAAGAACTTTATTTTGGAATATCATCCAAAAACTTATGGCTACACTGAGTGAGTAAATTAGGTACTAGAGGATATGCTCAAAAAGTGTGTAATGGATAGGCAATTCCACTAGGAGGACTATTTTTATCTAGTGTAATTTGCATATAACAATGGTTATCATAGTTCTATTGGAATGTCACCTTACCAGGCTCTTTATGGTTATCCTTCTCGTACACCTCTTAGTTGGGATCGCTTAGAGGATAGGGTACTCCTTGGACTAGAAATGTTACAAGATATGGAACAACAGATGCATAGAATTATCGAGCACCTTGTGACAGCTTAGGATAGGCAGAAAATGTATGCATATGCTCACAAAATTGACAGAAATTTTTTTTTAGAAGACAAAGTATTTTTGAGAGTCCTACCACGGAAGAGCCCTATTTGTTATGGCAAAGGTTCTAAGTTGGCACCTGGGTTTGTGGGTCCATTTGAGATCTTAGAGAGGATAGGACATGTTTCCTACCGACATGCCCTACCACCTAGCCTCACACATATTCATGATGTGTTTCATGTTTCTATTCTTAGAGAGTATAATCCTCATCTGACTCATGTATTGGATTGGAACACTTTACAGGTAGAGGATGGGCAACTGGCTTTGGAGCCGGTACATATTCTCCAGTAGCGGAATTTAACCCTCAAGGGTCATAACATAGAGAAGGTAAGGATCCTATGGGACTCTAATGATGAGGTCTCAGCTACATGGGAGGATGCTAGCAGACTCAGAGCTACATATCCATATTTATTTTTAGGCTTTCTGGAGAAAGCCTAATCCTAGGGGGTGAGGATGTAATGCCCACCCTAGTATCTTGATATTTTGCACAGACATGATTTCTATATTGAGCATTATAGACTCTATGTTTTGTTTATTTGGATTAGTTGATGAGACATTATGAGTATATGTTTGGATAATTAAACTATTTTATGGAAGATAGAAAATGATTTAAAAATTTTAATCAGGACATGTTATTTCATATATTTGATTGTATTTCTTATATAGATTATTCAATTCTTCATTTACATTATGAAGTAATGATTATTTTTAGAGCTAACCATACTAATCCAATTATACCTTGATATTGATGCTATCTGATGTGTTTGTAGGATGAGGAGAGGCAGTCGTAGTCACTTGAATAGGAGATCCACACAATGTCACACTCTCCCTCCTTGTTTGACATTGATTTTATATATATATATATATATATATATATATATATATATATTTCTCTTGATTTGGTGATGCAGGATGCAGGTACCAGGCATCGACTTCACCTTGCTACACAGGTTTGAGCGTGCCTTAAAAAAATCCTCGAATGTTGTGTGTGGAGATATTTCCAAAGCACTCTGAAGGAAACCTTGTTGACTTAGGTTCCTATTCAGGAAGTCACCTCAGCTAGGGGGGTTAAGTAGTTTTATGATTTTGTGATTTGGTTATTCATGCTTTATTGTATGTTTTCTTTGTCTCATTATTTGTATTTATATACTAAGTAATGATGCTTCTCTATGTTTTGAAATATAAATTTTATGTTTTATTTGTGTAATATATATGTGTATGTATATATGGGTGCACACACACACACACACACACACACACACACACACACACATATAGATGTGTGTGTGTGTGTGTGTGTGTGTGTGTGTGTGTGTGTGTGTGTGTGTGTGTGTGTGTTTAATAATGTTTGATATATTAATTTCCTAAAATTTTATGTGGTGGGAATTTTCTGAAAGATGGGAAATAATGTATTGATTTATTCAGTAAGAATGTTGTTATTTAATGATATAATTTCCTTTTACTCTCTCTAGGAAGGTTATGATTTCTTTGTGGATGTACAAGATGCTTTATTTTGTGTATTTAGGTTTCAAGGAAGATTAGGGAGTTTAGGTATGTGTTCTTTTAGGATGTTTCAAGAAGTTCTACAAATGGTTATTTTTACCCTATGTTTATGCAGATTTTGGAAATATTTTTTCAATTGTCTTGTTCTCTTATTTTGGTTTGCATCTTCCAGTTTGATCTTGTTCTTTGTCTACTTCCTTGTTCTCATTTGAATGTTCAATAAATTACATATGGTAGAACAATAAGTAGTTCTTAGTATGTCTTGTATATGATTGATGACATGTAACTGATTGAATTTTTGAAGATGTTAAGTTGATGATAATGCAATGCATTAAATCACTTAATGTATTGTATTGTCATTGATGTCAACTTGATATAATTTGTATGGTCATGGAAATACTGATGAATCAAAGACTTCAAAAAATTGATGAATCAAAGGCTATGCTATCGGTAATGCATAAAATTCAGGTATTCACTAAGTGACTATATACACTGACGGAGTGCACACCAATGGTCAGAGTAAAAGAGAAAATTCACAGTGTTACCCGATGAGCTAATGCACAGCATTACCGACGAGAAGAGTTATAGTGTTTCCCGACAAGAAAAACACAGAGTAACCTGACAGAAACAATTTTAGTGTTTCCCGACAGAAAAGACAAAGGACAGAGATCCCGATGACAACTAAAGTCACACCGACAGAACAATCAGTTATCACTGATGACTAACTAAAGTGTTGACCAACATAATAGAAATTTTAGAAAATGACAAAATGCTTAGCTGTCAAGAAGCTAAAGATAGAATTAACAGATACTTATCATTGTTTTAATCATCCAGATTAAGCCGGAGATAAGTAATTGATCTAAAGCTTATTTTTCCAGTTGGCAAGAAGATCTCTTTGAGATAAATCGGGATTTTGCTTTAAATCTATTGGCAAGAAATATGAAACACGCCAAGAATCAAGAAAGCCAAGAAAAGGGGAAATCATGTCTATATAGAGACAAACCCAATTCATTATGAAGGAAGTGTGTGGAGTGAACAAGAGAATAGAGGAAAGATGTTAAAGAAAATCTGAAGAAGAAGAAAGTCTTCATTCAGTCATGATCAAAAAGCTAAAGGAAGAGCTAGATTTTGCAGACACTGACGAACAGTGAGACAACATCACAGAGCAGAATAGTGTGGAGAAAAGGTATAAATGATTATACTGATCAAAGAGGTAATGGACTTACAATAGATTTGAAAATCTACAATTGAGTTGTATGTATGAACAGATCATTAGTGTTTCAGTTTAACCATTGAAGCATAAAGCCTCTTAACCGAGTAGGACTTAAAATTCTTTTATTTTTGAGATACATCCTAAGGAGTATTAAAAATTTTGATCACAAAAGTAGCAATAGATATGCCCGATACCTATTGATAGGCCAAGTGAGCATTTGATCAAGGATGGTAGCATTAGATGCCAGATACTAGGTGAAAAACTATTCTTAAATCCTCTAACAAGGTCACACCTAACAGTGTGTTTATAACCTTTAACAGGGTTGGCTCTTAACAGGGCTCACTTCAGAAGAGTGAAAATTTGAGGTACTGGTCCCAGTGGTTTTTTCCCTTAACAAGGTTTCCACGTTAAAAATGCATTTTTTATGTGTTTATGTTTCATTACTTTATTGTTTTACATTTCACATATGCAATTCTGGATTGATAGGTATACTTTGCATATTTACTATTTTTCGGTAAATAGTTAACTTCTTATCAAAATCATACAGAAGAGAGATTTACAAAGCAATCCGACAAGTAGAAATTTGATAAAACTATTTCAAGGCATTCATCTTGTAGGACAGAAGATAACTAGAGACATAATTTGTGGTTATAAGTTTTAAGGGTTGATTTAAGGATTAATTTTTGAGGCCACTGATTCACCCCCCCCCCCCCCCNTTCCCCCCCCCCCCCCCCCTCTCATTTATTACTAACAATTGGTATCAGATCTTATGTGCTTAGAAGGAAGGTTTCAAGACCTAACTAAAGGATCACAAGATGAATAGACGAGATGTTCCCAAGTTGAACAAAGATAATTTTTCTTCATGGCAAAGCAGAATAAGACTCCACTTATTAGGTATTGGTAATGATGTTACCCAATACTTAGATGTTGAATATGTGTTGCCTACAGGAGCACCAACAGTTGAACATTTGAGAGAGAAGCATGAACACAATTGCACGATGATAGAGCTTGCTTCCTCACTCTCTAATGTTGAATTTGAAGATGTAAAAACCTGCAAAACTGCAAAGTAGATGTGGGACAAAATGATGCTTGTACATGGTGGTGACAAAAATGTTTTGAGAGCCAAGGTAGAAAGCCTTAGAGGAAAGTTTGATGATCTCAAAATGAAAGAAGGTAAAAACATCACTTAGTACAACATAAGAATCAAAGAGGTAGTCAATGCTATCCGAGGAGTTGGAGGTGTACTAGAAGAATATACAGTAGTAAGTAAAATTCTAAGAACCTTACTGCCCACTTATGCTATTAGAGTATCTTCCATTCAAGAAATGAGAGCAGTAGAAAATAAAAATGTTACTCTAGACAGTTCTATTGGAAGACTGATTTCATTTGAGATGAACAATTTTGATAATAGTGTCTTACCAAATATAGAGTTTGCATTCAAAACTTCTATGAGAATAAGTAAATCAAGTCATAAAAACACTGAGAAAAGATAGTGATAGTGAAAGTGAAGAAGATGATCTTGATGAAATTGAAGCTCTTATGGCTAGAAGAATGCAGAGAGGCAAAAGTAAATACAAAGGTAAATTTCAACTTGTTTGTTTTAATTGTAAAGAGATTGGACACTTTGATGCAAGATTTTCTAACAGAAGAAAAGATGACAGAAGTAATGACAGATCATTTGAAAAGAAGTCTGATAGAGGTGATTACTGAAGCTACTGACAATAAGAAAGAAGAGATACCCGAGACTACAAAGACAAAGTAAAGAAGGCCAGTTACCTAGAAAAATGCAAATATGATGATACTGACACCGAATCTGATGAAGACATCGAGATGGTGTTTGTGGCAGTAAAAGATGATTCAGATAATGATGAAGAAAGGTATGTAGAAACTACACTCATATCTAAAGTTAGTAAAAATGAAGTCTAGATCATAGATAGTGGTTGCACCCACCACATGACCTATGATAAGCAAAAGTTTGAGACTTTTGAATACTATAAAGGTGGTTCAGTAAGAATGGGTAATGACACACCTTGTCCAGTTGAAGGTAGAGGAACCATAATGTTGAATAACCAGATAAAATGTGAAAATGCTTATTGGGTAAATGGATTGAATTATAATCTATTGAGTGTTTCTGAGTTGAATATTTTAGGTCACAAAGTAGCATTTGAAAATAAGAAGGCAAAGACCTTCAATAAATCAGGAAATTTGATTGGTATCAGTGAGCATACAAAAGGTAACTTATTCTATTTGAATGATATTGACACCACTTGTTTGATTGCTAAAAACGAAGACATATGGTTGTGGCACAAAATATTGTGTCATGTGAACTTTGACAACATGGTAAAGATAAGAAAAAAAAAAATGTCAGAGGCTTACCGATGATGACCAAGCCCGACAACATCATGTCTAAGAATTGTCAAACAGGTAAAATGACAAAGTCTAGTTTCAAAAGCAAAACCCATACATATGATGCCATTCTAGAATTATTCCATACATATTTATGTTGACCTATGAGGACAAAGAGTTATTATGGAGATAGATATTTTATTCTCTTTGTTGATGATTACTCTAGAATGATGGCAATTATGTTTCTAAAAGATAAAATAGAAGCATTTAAGATGTTTAAATGGTATAAGGCAATGGTTGAGAAACAAAGTGGTAAAGAGTTAAAATTCTTAAGGTCAGATAGATGAGGGGAATTTATTTCAGATAAATTCACTAACTTTTGTAATGAGCATGGAATCAGACGATAGGTCTTTGCACCGAGAACACCACAACAAAATGGAATTGCTGAAAGAAGGAACAAATCCATAGTTGATTGTGCAAGGACACTAATGGTAGAGAAAGGCATCACCCAAATCTTCTGGAGGGAAGCTTTCAGTACTGTTGTTTACACATTGAATAGAGTACAATTGAAGAAAGACACCTTATGAGCTATGGTATGGATACACACCCAATGTGAGTTATTTCAAAAAATTTGGCAGTCAATGTTTTATCTTAAAAGATGATAGAAATAGAAAACTTGACTCCAAGAGTGATGAAGGAATCTTTCTAGAGTATTCCACCAAGAGCAAGGCATATAAATGTCTAAATAAAGCCTCTAACAAAATTGTTGAAAATGCAAATGTAAAGATAGATGAATTTGCAGAGAATAATGAAAAGGAAAGCACGAAGGAACTAGAGGACTACAATAGGTTTACTTACAATGAGGAACCTAACACTCTACTCGACCAACAATGTAGAGCTCCCGAGAAACAGATCATTGCACCCTAGCATCAGGCTACAAATACTGATGATTGGGATATTGCTCAAAATGATGCACAAAGTGATAGAGATCAGAATGAAGAAAAAAATGATGATCACATTGATAGACAAAGAGCTGAACCTGTACTTGCAAGATATGTCAGAAGGAACCATCCACAAAACCAGATCATAGGAGATAAAAAGGTTGGTATGAGAAAAGAAGTAAGTCTCTAAATACAAGATGTCTTATTTGTGATTGAGCCCAAATCTGTCAATGTTGCACTAGATAATGATGAATGGATAATTTATATGAACGAAAAGATTGAGTAGATAGAGAAAAACAAGACATGGACACTTGTACCGAGACTAGATGACAAGAATGTCATTGGTACAAAATGGATATTCAATAAAAAGCTAAATGAGAATGGAGAAGTCACAAGAAATAAAGAAAGACTGGTATGCAAGGGATATGCACAAGAAGAAGGGATTGACTATGGAGAGACCTTTGCACCCATTGCTAGGCTAGGAGTAAGAATATTACTTGCCTATATGTTGCATATAAAGGCTTCAAGGTATATCAAATGGATTTCAAGTCTGCATTCCTAAATGGAATACTTGAAGAAGAGGTATACATTGAGCAACCAGAAGGGTTTGTTGCTCCAATTAAGAGGGACATGGTATGTAGACTACACAAAGCCCTATATGGATTAAAACAAGAACCCTGAGCCTGGTATGAAAAACATCATTCCTATCTTATAAGTATTGAATTTGTAAGGACTAGTGAAAATAGTAATCTTTATTTGAAGGAAGATATTGATGCTAACATTTTGATTGCTAAGATATTTTTTGATGACATCATATTTGGAGGCAATGATATGCTATGAAAATTATTTTCTAATGAAATAAGCAAAGAGTTTGAGATGTCTATGTTTGGAGAGATCAAGTTTTTTCTTGGTCTATAGATCATGCAACAAGATGAAGGTAATTTCATTACACAATCCAAGTAAATCAAAGAAGTACTAAAAATATTAAAGATCAAAGAATCCAAACCAGTTGGAACACTGATGACAACTAGATGCAAGCTAACAAAGGAGGACAAGTCATCAGAGGTAAATTAGACTTTGTACAGATCAATGATTGGAAAACTCATGTATGTTGTACATACTAGACCAGATATTGCACATGCAGTCGGAATAGTTACTATATTTTTTGCTAATCCCAGAGAAACACATATGACTGTTGTGAATATAATCCTAAGATATATGAAGAATATCGAGGAATATGGCTTATGGTATAGAAGAGAAGGCAAATTTGAACTTAAGGTCTTTACCAAAGCTGATTAGGTTGGAAATATTGATGACCGAAAGAGCACAGCTGGAGGAGCATTCTTTATGGGTGACAGACTTGTCACATGGATTAGCAAGAAGCAAGGATGCATCTCTCAGTCTACTGCAGAAGCAGAGTATGTTGTTGCTGTTGCAAACTGCTCAAATATTGCATGGATCAAAATGTTACTGGAAGGTATGCATATGAAAATTTTAGAACCAGTCATTATCTACTGTGATAATACAAGTGCAATAAACATTTCCAAGAATCCAGTCATGCATGCTACAATAAAGCATATTGCCATCAAGTATCATTATTTGAGAGAAAAATTTTAGGAAAAGGAGGTTATACTGGAGTATGTGCAATCAAAAGAATAATTGGCTGATATCTTCACCATGCCACTGCCCAAGGATGCATTTGAGTACTTGAGAAAGAGACTAGGGGTCAAACCCTTGTCTACTGGTCAGTAAGCTGACTAGAAGACTGCATCAGACTACATATTATCATAATATCATTCATGTTGATGCAAGAAAAGAGATGGACTTCATAGATACATCTATACATAGTAAGGTATTTATCTACACTGACCACCAGAGTTATTATTGATGGATTGGGAAATTCAAGGAATATATTATGGATAGAAAGGATCTGTTTGGCATCACTTTCAAAAGCATGTTTGACAAATATGATTGTTTGGAATTGTTGTCAAAGGGAGAGAGATATCTCATTATCATAAAAAGATTACATCCATTATCAAACTCAAGAGAGATCACATCCATCGAAGTATCCAAAGGGAGAATGTAACAAGAAAGGGAGAGTACACACAAAGTGAAAAGAATGACAAGAGACATCAAAATAAAGGAGAACAGTCAAAGGGAGAGAGTTTGACACAAGAAAGTAGAACAATCAAAGGGAGAGAGTTTGACACAGAGATAGAACACATTACATAAGAGAAATAAATATTCTACATCTATTCAGTGAAGGGATTGAAGACAGAAAGAAAGCTACAAGAATCAAATCAAACCTATTTGAGCTTACCGAAAGCCAGACATTTGTATTAGTTACATTAGAAAAGCTTCATGAAATTGTATATTGCATATTGTATTAGTAATAGTATAGTATGATAATTTAGTATGTTTCCATCAATGCCAAAGGGAGAGATTGATGACATGTAACTGTTTGAATGTTTGAAGATGTTAAGTTGGTGATCATAAAATGCATTAAATTAGTTAATGTATTGTATTTTCATTGATGTCAACTTGATATAATTTGTATGGTCATGGAAATACTGCCAAAGACTTCAAATAACTAATGAATCAAAGGCTATGCTATCAGTAATGCATACAAGTCAAGTATTCACTAAGTGACTGTATACACCAACGGAGTGCACACAGACGGTCAGAGTAAAAGAGCAAAGTCACAGTGTTACTCGATGAGCTAATGCACAGCATTATTGACGAGAAGAGTTAGAGTGTTTCCTGATGAGAAAAACATAGAGTAACCCAACAAAAATAATTTTAGTGTTGCCCGACGGAAAAGATAAAGGATGGAGATCCCAATGACAACTGAAGTCATACCAATGAAATGGTCAGTTATCACCGATGACTAACTAAAGTGTTGACCGACAGAACAAAGAGTTTAGAAAATGACAAAATGCTTAGTTGTCAAGAAGCTAAAGATAGAATTAATGGATACTTATCATTGTTTTAATCATCTAGATTAAGTCAGAGATAAGTAATTGATCTAAAGTTGATTTGTCTAGTTGGCAAGAAGATCTCTTTGAGATAAATCAGGAGTTTTCTTTAAATCTATTGGCAAGAATTGTGGAACACGCCAAGAATCAAGAAAGCCAAGAAAAAGGGAAATCATGTCTATATAGAGACAAACCCAATTCATTATGAATGAAGTGTGTGGGGTGAACAAGAGAAAGAGAAAAAATGCTAAAGAAAATCTGAAGAAGAAGAAAGTCTTCATTCATTCCTGATCAACAAGCTAAAGGAAGAGCTAGATTCTACAGACACCAACGAATAGTGAGACAGCATCACAGAGCATAATAGTGTGGAGAAAATGTATAAATGATTATACTGATCAGAGAGGTAATGGACTTACAATAGATCTGAAAATTTGCAATTGAGTTGTATGTATGAATAGATCATTAGTGTTTCAGTTTAACCATTGAATCATAAATCTTCTTAAATGAGAAGGACTTAGAATTCTTTTACAATTGAGATACATCCTAAGGAGTATCAAAAATTTTGATCAGAAAAGTAGCATTGGATATGCCCCATACCTATTTATAGGCCAAGTGAGTGTTTGATCAAGGATGGTAACATTAGATGCCAGATACTAGGTGACAAACTATTCTTAAATCCTCTAACAAGGTCACACCTAACAGTGTGTTTGTAACCTTTAACAAGGTTGGCTCTTAACAGTGCTCACTTCAGAAGAGTGAAAATTTGGGGTACCGATCCCAATGGTTTTTTCCTTTAACAGGGTTTCCATGTTAAAAATCTATGTGTTATGTGTTTATGTTTCATTACTTTACTGTTTTACATTTCACATATGCAAATCTAGATTGATCGGTATACTCTGCACATTTACTGTGTTTTGGTAAATAGTTAACTTCTTATCAGTAATCATACATAAGAGATATTTACAAAGCAATCCGACAAGTAGAAAATTGATAAAAGTATTTCAAGGCATTCATCTTGTAGGACAGAAGGTAACTAGAGACATAATTTGTGGTTACAAGTTTTAAGGGTTGATTTAAGGATTAATTTTTGAGGCCACTGATTCACCCCCTCCACCCCCCCCTCTCTTAGTTATTACTTACATATGACATCCTTGTTATCTTCCTTATATTGCTCACGGTTAAGGATTGGGACTCATCTTGAGGGTCTGAGTAAACAGGAGGGTTTCTTTAACATATGACTCGGAGAATTTGAAATGTTTTCTTTGTTTTAGTATGTTTTGGGGGTAGGGAACTAGATACCCTAGGTGAGTGGCTCACCATAGGTGCTGGAACCCAAATTTGTTGCCAGGGAATCCTATGGGTGAGTTTGTAAACAAGTGATAACATAAAATTAAATTGGGAGGGGGGTTTCAAAAGATAATGAAAGATATATATTTAATGGCTAAATCCACATAGACCTGTTGGAGTACTGGTACCATGGGTAACTACCAGGGTGGATCCTTAAAATTTGAGAGGGGAACGATGTTACATGGTTTCCAGGGAGGATCCCAATACATAGGCTGTCTGATGACACTCACCTAGGTAGGTTTCTAGAACCTAAACCTTTGGTGCACAGTCTAGTGGTGCTTTATTGTTTATGCCTTTTCTCTTTTGGTGTTTGATTACATGGTTCTTTTTCCTTAGATTTACTTATTCCTTGAGAGTACTTTGGTTCTATCTCCTAGCACGGGGGGGGTGGAACTTCACAAGTTTCACATGGTTGGGTGGAAAATCTCTTCGAGGTATTGTTCATGTTTAGTGTCTTGGCTTGGATTCAGATTTATTCAGTGATGAAGATTTCCTTTCAAAAAAAATTTTACTCCTATCCATTGTAAATAAAGATGTAGAGATTTTTTGTAAGCCCTTTGGAAATTTGATTTATTTGTATTGAATATTAAAGGAAAAAGCAATGTAATTTGGGAAGGGTAGCTTTAGGGACATCAAAGGGAATGTTTATTTGGAAATCAAAAAATTGTAATAAAGGAATGTGATTGTGTATTTTGTATCCTATCTCTCTTGAAATGAAAACTGGGAGTAAGAGTTATTTATGTTTCGGTAATACAAATGAATTATTTGTAGGCAAGGTTAATTGGAAATGAAATTAAAGAAAAGGGTAAATTTGTTTAGAAGTACAATGTCTTTATTTCTGTCTCCATTCAAAAAATCTAAATGCAATGCAAATTAGGAAAGGAAATGAATTCATTAAGGTAATTTATAGAACCATTATTTTTTTTATATTCATGGAAATCATTTAAGGGGAACCTTTAAGGAAATGTTCATTTTTATAATTTCTAAAACAGTCTTAGTAACATTTTTTTCAAAATCTAGTTGTAATCTTTGTACTTTAGACCTGATCCATATGGGTTCCCTGGCAGGGACATTACACCTCCCATTGGGGACCAAATTTTATATGTATGTAGACATTTTTTGCATTAGAAAGCTTTGCAGGCACCGTGCATTTGTTGTGTTTTTTCAAGCTTTACGTGTGTTGTTTTGTTTCATGAGGAAGGTGGATAAGATGAACCTTCAATGCCTAGAAGTTAAATCTCAATAGAAATAAGGCAAGTGTGGATGCTTCATAGAGGTGGAGCTTCATCAATGGTAATTGGATGGAATAATTAATCTAATGGAGCTTCAAGCTAAGGATTTAGAGCTCACTAGAAAGAAGGAAAATGTGGATGCTATAGAGAGGTGAAGCTTCATTAATGGATAAATCTATCCAATCATTTTTCTATACTGGTGAGGCCCTTTCTTTTGTTTTTCCATGTGAATATATGAATTCTTTTATTGAATGCCTCTTAGTTGATTTTGATCCAAAAATTTCTAAAATTCTAGCTACACTTGTGAAAGTTTAGTTAAACCTCCCTTTTTAGCATTATTCAATGTCACACTGAAGTCTCCAAAACTTATGATTTTCTCCTCATCCAAGCTGTATATCTTTCGTAAGATTTTTCCCCATGCTTCTCTCTTTCTGACTATGGATATTTCTCCATATACATTAATTGTGAATATCACTTGAGCCCCAATAGTCTTGATCTTAATCTTAACTAGCATCTAATTTTGACTAGCCTCCACCAATTCTCCATGAATTCCAATGGGGCTCCATAAAACCCCCATTCCATTTGAGGCTCCATTTACATGTTCAAATACCCTCATTTAATTGCTTCCAATTCTTTATCCCTTTTTCACTCTCCTCTCGACTCCATTTACTCTCCTATAATAATATTAAATATGTTTTAGTTTGTTCAATTTGGAGAATAGACCATCAACTATTTCTTACAGGCATTCATACCCCTAAAATCATATGATAAGGATCTCATCACTCCTTGAGAAGGACTAATTCCTTCCTAGATCTTAATTTTCATGACCCTTAGCTTTGGTTGATATTTCTAGTTTCTTCTTATTTGTCATTGGATCTCTCTTTCCCCTTCTTGATACTTGGTTTTTTATATCATTGATTATTTTTTCTAGCACTCTTTCCTCCATTATCTCCCCTTCTTCCTCAAACTCACTCTCCTCTTCTAATGCTATATTTGTATCCACTTCTTCCTTAATACTACCTTCTTGTGTTCCTTTATTAGTCCCAAATATCTCTAGTAGATTCTTGCCCCATGTTTCTTTTTTCCTTCTTCAATCATTCTATTCTTCTTATTTTATGTTAATAATTTTCATTCTCTTCTTCTATAATAGGTTGATCTAGTTTTACTGCTTCTTTTATCTTCTCGTCTTCCTTAGGGGATTCAATATGTGCTTGAGGTATGCTCACTTCTATTTCTCCTTCCTTTCTTTAAGATCTGAAGGGATCACATTTTTTGATAGTTTCTTCCTTTGCATGCATCCTTTCTATATTGGTATTTTGATATCCTTCTTCCTCCCTACTACTCTCTTCCATTTGGGTTGATTCCCGATTCTAAATGCTTATTTTGTGCCTCTACCTAGATCTTAGATTTGGGATGCCTCTTTTTTTTAGGGTTCCCCAATTTATAGAGTTAGGTTTTATTTTCATTTTTCACATAAGACCATGTTGTCTTATCTTTCCACCTTTTCCCTCTACTCTTTAATTATAGGATAAATTTTAATCTAATTTGAAGTTGGAGACTGACAATAAACCGAGATAAATTCTGACTTAAGTTCTAAAATTTGCTTCCAATATCCTTCAATGTGTCTTTCCCCTAATATTCTGATGGGAGATTATAGGACCTATTCCATACAAGAACTAATTTAATCTCCTATTTGCATGGATTGAAATTAGGATTCTAATCTTTCATATATATTCCAGCTACATTCGCTAAATAAGGATTGTGATTCATTGTGTTATATTTCTCCATTTGGGATGAGCATTCTACCAAGAAAGATTCATTTACCAAATATTTCAAATGGATATTTCTACCTCATTTCTCAATGCGTCCTTTTTTTAGTTTTCCAAATGTCAAACATTCCCCTCCCCATTTTTTAAAAAACAACCTTCTTTCTATCTTGTAATTGAATTTACTACTACATGATTTTCCAAACAATAGTATATCTATAGTTCTAAGGGTTTAAGGTTATCTTTGTTATTGTGGACCAATTTTATTATGTTGTTTTTGAATGGATATTTCCCCCACCCTTCCATGTTTGGTTTGTCCTGGTCACCGAGTCCTTTGATATGGACTTGGGTTTCCTCCAACTTCTAGATTCATCATAATTATTTGCTTAATTTTTCTATAACCATCCATATCTTTTCCTATAAAATCCTAGTTTCTCAGGTGGGTTGTCCTTTTTTCTCTTCCAATTGTTACAATTGTTTCTATGCTTTAAGGTTTAGATTATAGTTCCCCTACTCTTGGTGCTTTCGACCATTTATTCCACTTCACAAGGGTTCTATTTCTAGACTTAACTAGATTTTGGAATGGTTGTAGTTATTATTCCACCTTCCTTGTTCCCTATCCATCCCTTGTGATCCTCTTTTGCTCTGATATTTTGCTTGATCTATCCCAAAATTTTGACAGTTTTGAGGGTCCTACTACAAGATATTTGCATCTGCTTCATCTACCTACCATCTAACTTTTCTAGTTATTGTTGTTTGCTCAATCCGATTGGTCTTCCTCTAGTTTCAGACCTTCTTTAACCTAAGGAGATCCTATATACACCTATCATCAAATACAACATCCCTTTGATGGCAGAGAAGTTATCGTCAAGCCTTATATATCCCATTTCAACCTTTTGTCTGTATTTTTTAGTTGTGGACACTAATGCCTTTCTATTTATCTTACAATTATTATCTCCAAGCCAAAAATAAAGTTAATGATGAATTTCTTAGATATTTTAGAATTTGATCTCTCAACATATTTTATGTAAACTTTTTTCAAATATAAGTATACGAGTTCTATAAAACTAAAACTATAAAATAACTCTTAATAAATAGCATAAAATAAAATAAATTTTAAATTAACAAAACTTAAAATATAGCTTTTAAGTAAATAACTCTTCATAATAAATAAAACAATTTTAAAATAAATCTTAAATATATGAAAAATAAATTACTTTTTTATAATTATAAATTTTAAACAAAGCTTTTATCTCTTTTAAATTTTACTTCAATTAATAAAATAATTATAAAATATTTTTTAAATGAATAAAAATAATTTAAAAATAAAACAAAATAAAATATTGTAAAAAACATATTATAAATGTTTTTAATATAAAATAAAAATAACATATATATTACTTAAAAAGTCTTTTTAAAATAGGCAAGGAGATTAAAATTTGTTTTCAACCAACTTATCATATATAATTAAATAGATTTTTTGTATTAAATATAAGGTAATCAAAACATAGAACCAAATCAGTTCACAGTATCATCACAACAAAAAGAATCCAAAATACAGAGGCAGTGCCTCAAACTGAGAGTTCTCAAAATATCATAGTTATTACGGAAGAGAAACCATAAAACAGCATAACTAGATTTAAGACACTATCAAAGACATCCACCTAGGCAGTCTAGCCCATGTTGCCTTCCATCCACACAATGCTTTTCTTCTTCTGGATCTGGTGCAGCAGGAAGATCATGTTGTGTGAGGAAAATTTACTATTCTTCGTGAGCTCGCGGTTGAAATCTTTGATAGTTCTTTCAAAGAGGTACAGGTTGTCCATATGACTTCTCCAGGCTTGACCATCCTTAACCTCATAGGAAAAGAAGGTGTCGTACCCATTTTTAAGTAGTCTTTTGAATTTATCCTTTTCCACCCTCATGGTAATTTGAACCTGCAAAAAAATTTTGAAGTATGTGAGACTTTTGTAAGACTCAGTAAGAATTCTAGGTATACCTTGAAACCTTTCCTCATTCCTGCACTTCCAGATCTGCCACAGAATGTTAGAAGAAAGAATATTCCAAAACAAGTTAGAATCCTTTTTATTACAATTAATATGACCAATGATGAACTCAAAAACATTAACATTTATAGGAATATAGATACCAAATATACGCCAAATTTCTTTGGCAAATTTGTAATCTAAGAAAATATGTCTTCCAGTTTCAGGAACAGCACAGATATTACAATATTGAGAAGAAGTGAAGTCATTTAGATAATAGGGAGTCTTTCCAGAATCAACAACCATTTAGGCTCTATGGGGGACTTCCAAAATCTGGCAAAGATCTTTTTCCAATCAGGGGTGTCAAGATTAGAATACCAGAGTTTATTGATATGGTCAATGATGGACTCATTATAGCCAATCACCTTGAAAATGTTCTTGGCTTTAATTTTTTTTGCACAGGTTCCATCGGGCCATTTGACCTTCATTAATCTATCATAATCAATAAGAAAACAAGAAGGAAGGTTACTACAGGCATTAGAGATCATTTTATAAGTCCTTTTTTTGGAAAAGGGGATATTAAATCTGGTCCTAAGCTCATCCTAGCTGATCAAAAAGTCATTTTCAAAGAGATCCATAAATTGAGTTATACTCATCTTGTGCCACAACTTGGCAGAACACCCTTTGGAGAGGGCAAGAGGCCTACCAGACCGTTGCAAGTTCCACCAAATAGACCTTTCACCAAAGAGTTGATTATCATCATGGAAAGCCTTATTAGAGGCAAGATTTCTAACATTGCCCCATGCCTTCCAAATGGAATTGAAGACAGCCGAGCCTTGAGTAGAAACCAGAAAATCCCCTAATATTAAATCTTCAAAAGGAAGATTCTTCCAAGTCTTAGCATTCTTGGGGAAGCCTCTTTCAATATTGCTTCTAAAAAGCACTTTCCAAGGATCATCCCCAGCCAGAGAGTGGAAGATCCACTTGGTGGCTGAAGCAATCTCCATGGTTTTAAGGTCCTTCAATCCCATCCCCCCAAGGAGTTTGTCTGAATGGCACCAATCCCATCTCACACCATGGAGCTTTTTGTTACCTTTGCCATCCGACCAAAGATAGTTCCTTATTTCTTTTTGGATTTCCAAAATTTGATAGTTACTGAACATCCAAGCTGAAGCATAGTTAATATTGTAAGAAGAAATGATTTTTTGGCAGACTTGAATTCTACCCGCTAGGGATAGAGATCTATTGTGCCATTTATTTAGTTTTTTAGATATTTTCTCCTTGACCCAAAGCCACATATCTTTGAGAGAAGGATTAATAGAAAATGGTATTCCAAATATTTTACAATGGTGTGTGGTCCTCCCCATTGGAAATCAAATTTATTGAACCAGGTAGGAGGCTGATCATCCCATCTAAGACATGTTGATTTGGCATGGGATAGCCGAGTTCCAGAGATAGTACAAAAAAAATGAGTTTCTCAAGAAGAGCTTCAAAGTTAGTTTCAGAGAATTCATGGAACATGGTCGTATCATCCACAAACTAGCAGTTAATAAGGTCAACCCCATTAGGAAGGGTGATATCTTTCACAAGCCAAGAGAGGGTGTCATCCCTAAGTATATAAAATAGGGCATCCACAACAATGGCAAAAAGGGCAGGAGCTAATGGGAAACCTTGTATGATGGAGAGGGTAAGAGGGACAGCCTCCGACAGAGACCCATTGACATCCATTTGAGAAAAGGCATCACAAAGGAGCACTTTACCAGCATTAAAGAAGAAAGAAGGGAAATCACTGGCATCAAGCATCATGGAGATGAATTTTAACTCAATTTTGTCATACACTTTTTCAAAATCAAGAAGGAACATAGCTAAGTTGTGATTAGAATGCTTTGCCCAATTTAGAGCCTCCCAGCTAGTAATAATATTTTCAAGTATATATCTACCTTTTATGAAACCAGTTTGGGTGGGGCACATGAATTTAGGTAATATTTTCTCTATTCTGATAGCCAAGATTTTGGCAAAGATCTTATAGGAAACATTTAGCAATGTGATAGGGCGCCAGTTTTTAAGCAAAGCTTTATCCCCATCTTTAGGAAGAAATTTAATGATACTACTATTAATGTTTGTACCCAAAGTTCTAGTTTCTAAGGCTTCCAAATAAATATCATGTAGATCTTTGCAGATCCAATTGTTGTTGGCCTAGTAGAATTCAACAGGCAGCCCATCGGGTCCTGGAGCTTTGTCAATCTTAAGAGTACTAATAGCATTCTCAATTTCCTCAATTGTGATTTTCTTACCAAGCAAGGAAGCAGCAATGAGGGAAATCTCATTAGGAATTAATGATTTGCAGCGGTTCCTCAGATTGTTATCTTCCTTTGTATCCTCAGAGGTGAAAAGATTCTTGTAGTACATGGCAAAATTATTTTTTATGCCATTAATGTCAGTAATCTCTTGATTATCAACAATAATTATGTTAATAGATTTGTTAGCCTACTTCTTCTTGATAAGATTAAATAAAAATTTGGATCCCCTATCCCTGGCATGTAGCCAGTGTGCCCTAGATCTGATTTGGGCACCTTTGATTTTGACTTGCTGATGTTGTCTAAGGGCGTCTCTGGCACAAGCCACAAAAGGAGTGAGCGAGTCATCCAAGGGGTTAGCTTGGATTCTATTCTCAGCCTCAAGGAGATTATCAATAAGAATTTTCTCAGTATATCTATAGTCTTTAGCCTTCTTTTGACCTAAGCTCCTTAAGAGGGATTGCCACGCAACAATGTTCTTATTCCAACGGTCAGAGTGGGAACTGGTGGGATATTGATTAATGTTAATGTTGCGAATGAGGTTGATAGCCATCATAATGTCTTCATCATGCAGAAGATTGGTATTCAGGATGAATTTGGAATTGGGGGGTTTAATATGGGCAGAGAAACTGTTAAGATTAATACAAATAGAAATCGGATGGTGGTTAGAAAGGGTGGTGGGGAAAACCCGGACAGAGTTACCAAAATTATCAGGTAAAACCAAGAAAAATTTTTTGTTAATATAAAAATGGTCTAATCTCGAATAAATTCTAGCAAGACCCTTTTGGAAGTTGCACCATGTATACCACAAGCTAGGATTGGTATCCCTGGATCTGGACAGAGGGTCGAAAAGATGTTTATTGCATTTAAATTTGTCCCACTGGGATTTTTTAGTGCCTTTCCAGCTAAAGAGCAGAGCACCAATCTTGTCTTCCTAGTTCTCAATCATATTGAAGTCTCCTCCTATGAACCAAGGTATGTTAGGAAGAGCGTCAATCCAAGCCCAGAGCTGAGACCTCTCATTGCAGTCATTGGAGGCGTACATAGAACACATGTCAAATTCCATGTTATTGAGTTTAAAACTAATCCACATAGCTCTATTATAGGGGGAAATGTCATTACTAGTGATAACACTTTCCCATTTAGGATTCATTAGAATAGAAATGCCACCCCTGCCCCTAGTGTGTTGAGTGACAAACTTAATTGCATCTTTCCATATAAAATTAAGGTTGGCTTCGAGGGTAAAACTAGTAGCTTTAACTTCTCGCAGCATTAAAAAATCTGTCTAATTATTAGAGTCAAGAAATAATTTGACAATATGCTTCCTATCTGGGGATTCAAGACCCCTAATGTTCCATGAAGTGCAATTCATGAGGAAACATTTGGAGGGGAAGAACCACAAATACCCGCGGACTCGACATTGGGAAAACTAGCCGCAGTGGAATTTGCTCCAAATTTTTTCACATGAGGTTGTTTATTTTTGGAACCTAATGGTCTTCCTCTACGTTTCTAGGAAGGGACATCATTCTTTAAGTCAAGATCATCATCTAAGAATATTTGTGATTCATTATCTAGATCCATAAATGGATTCGGGGAACAAAGATGATTAAGATTGTATTTTGTAATGGCAGGAATAACTTCAACATTATGTTCTGTAGTGGCAACAATAACTTCAACAACAAATTCATCTGAAATCTCTTTGAAGGGCTTTGGGAAGGGATCCAGGTGACTAGCATCAAAATGTGCTTGCTCCACCAAACAAGGTTTTGAGGTAGGCATTCCAGAGCTGGAAGCGGGGTTGCTAGTGGTACCAGGAGAAACAATAGGAATCTCCTTTGGGGTATGGTCACCAAATGGGAGGTTTGGCTTCTTGGATCTCTTTTTCCTCTTTTTCAAAATAGGAAGAATACCGTCATCTTGCTCTGTAACCAAAGAGGGAGAGGTCAGCGGGATGTGAGAAGAAGGTTGCATGATAGGAAGAGGCGCTAAACTGGGTGATTCAAATAGAGGGGCGGTCGACGACAGATTATTACTTAGAGGTGAAACAATTTTGGGGCTCGAATTATTTTCAGATGCACTTTTATTGGAAGATTTGTTCAGAGGAGGGTTTCTTTTAGTATTGGGAAGTCTTTTCGCAAATGACCCTCTTTTCTACAAAGAAAACAAACATTAAGACCATGTAATACTTCAATGGGGCACAAAAACACCTCAGAATCAATATTAATCATAACATCATTAGGTATTTCTCTCCCTGGATTAAGCGAAATCAAGATTCGAGCATCCATATGTGGGACCAACCTGATAGTATCATCCATTCTTATAAATTTGCCTATAGGCTCCAATAAGTGGGGAAGGAATTGCCATAAAAATGGCAGAATATTTTTAACCAGAATCCATCTTGGGGCCGAAAGAGCCAATACTTCTTCATGAACGGCCTCAGGGGTCCAAGCTAGGGCACGGAATGAAGTGTTTCCAACCGTCCAATACTGCCTTTTAAGAATAGCAACTTGCGAATCATGGTTATTAAAGAAAATCACAAACAAACCTTTCTGTTTCTCCCTACAAAAGGAAATACGAAAGCCCAGTTTAAGGTTCCAGTAATTGTGGAACCAGTCATCTAAAAACTTTTGAGGAGGGCATTTCTTAACCTCAACAACCGCAAAAAAAAAAGCATAGTTTTTAATTCTATTCTTCTCATTCCTAATTTCTAGCAACATTTCTGAATTTGGAGTAACAGAAAAAGATTGCAAGGTAGGCCCAGAACTCTTACCAGATTCCTCGGCCTCATTAAACGAAGCAATGTTAAACCTAGCACTAGCGGCGATGGAGGTTTGAGCGACTGCTTTGGAAAATGTTTTAGGTTTACCAGGATGATAGACATGTTTGTTAATATCATCGGTCAAGACAGGGTTGTCAGATTCCATAAGGGTTTCTATTAATGGCGAATTAAAGACTGGAGGTACGGGTTATGTCGATCGGCAGGGAGCAGAAGCCAAGTTACCATTAGAAGTAAAGGAAGGGTCACACATGTTATTCGCAGAGGATTCGGTGCAGATCCCTAAGTTGCCAGCAGTGCAGCCAGAGTGAAGAGGTGGCAGTTTTTGCGATGAGCAGATCATGTCCGGTGACTTCTCCGACATTGTTGTATCCGGCAGCATTCTCAACAAAGCAGAGCAGTCCCTAAATTGATGTTTTTCTCAATTAAATAGATTTTCAAAAATAGACATATTGTTTGTTGGTTTGTTTTTTTTCAAATCACGCTCATGATTCATCATCTACAATTTTATCTCTTGTTATTCTATTTGTTATGATTGAATTACAAGTATGATATACACAATTTAACATAAAAGATTTTTATTTTTCTAAGCTCCCGGAGTGTAACCCAAAAAACAAAATCCACCTAATTCATGAAATATGGAAAACTGATTCCATCTATATAAAAATATATTTGTTAATAGAACAAATCCTTACGGAACAAACTATATTTTTACATGAGAAACAAATACTATATTCTGGACGCATGTTATTAATCTACTCTTCTTTCGATTTCCATCACATCACTTCAAAATTATATTCTTCCTCCACGTATGTGATAGCTGAACCCACGTGAACATGGATAATTTAAGTTCCCGACAAAGGTGTTGACAGTGATACCAGGAGCCCAAGCTCTGGGGAACGCATACCCATGGATGCTTTTTAGTTTGCTGTTTACAAAATCTATCATTCTCTGCTACCTCATCGGAAGCCTTGATTTGTCTGTGAGAAACCCCAAGAAGATAAAAGCTTCGTGAGGGAGGCCATCTAGATATAGTGAGGATGTGCAGCCTAGCGAAGCAGGGCAAGGTCTACATTTTGACGCTCCTCGGTAACGATGATCATAGGTTTAATCCCACCAGTCTTGACGCCATCTACGACGCCCTCAAACAGGTCGAACAATCGCCGGACGCAGCAGCCCTGGTCACCACCAACGCAGGCAGATACTTTTCCAACGGCCTCGACCTGCGATGGATTGCCGAGAGCCCCGTCGACCGCCTTGACATAATCAGGAACAAATTTGAGAACATGTTGGTGGCTTTCATGAGGCTCGGCGTTCCAACCCTGGCGAGCATTTGCGGCCACGCGGCGGCGGGCGGTTTCATGTTGGCGCTTGCGCATGATTACCGGTTCATGATGCAGGGGCGCTCTGTGCTCTATATGAGTGAGCTGGAACATGGTATGGCTTTTCCCCGCAGTCTGATGGCGCTGATCCGCAGCAAGTTGCAGCCCGCTGCCCTGCGCGACGTGGTGCTTGGTGCCCGCAAGCTCAGCGCGCAGATGGGGTTGGAGAGAGGGATTTTGGACGGCGTTTTCCAGGACTCGGCGGAGACTCTGCAGGCGGCTGTTAAGGAGGTGGAGAAGCTGGCAGGAAGGGGATGGAAGAGGGAGGTTTACAGTGGCTTCAGATTGGGGGCATTTCCTATGGTTGTGGAGGAGCTCGATGCCCATACCGACCCTTATCTCATTCAGCACGCTTTATCTAAGCTCTGACAATCATTTCTGTTGTCAGGATTTCTGTAAGTTGGCAAATGTTATGAGATCCTTTGTTTTGAGATCCGGGTTATTATAATATTTTGCTCTGTGGAAGAAAATATGGTTGTGATTAAAAAGGCTACTGTACTCAGGTGAATTTCTGAAGAGATGAATACACTGGAAATTGTAAGAGGATTGATAACACCCTTGCTGGGTTATTAGTGAAAGCATGTGGGCAACGATCTCTTAGTTCTGCTATATTGTCCTATGCTCACACTCCAACTGTTCCTTCGATTTCCTCTATTTTTTTCCCTTCTGGCAATGGATATGATCTGGTTATTTAGATGCTTCATTTCTACCTATTACATCATGCTAAACAAGCAAGACTTCAGTTAAGCTAACTATCATTGTCATCATGGATTATAGAAATACGATCCAAAGTGTTGGTGTTGAAAAACGTTACACAATAAAATCTAAGAATCTCTGCACATCGATATCATTGGACTGAAAGAAAATTCATGCTCTTAATTACTTAAAATCAAATCTGATAATCTTTGCACATCGATATCATTGGACTGTGTAAGAAAAATACATGCTGTTAAATTACTTAAAGATCAAATCTGACTTTTCCATACTTCCAAAGATTTGTACAGATAGAAAGATGGCTGCACACACCATCAGACTCATCAATTATACTACTTTCCTCTTGGATTGGACTTTCTTTTTCTGTCTATTTATTTCGTGTATTATCTCATATTTGTTATTCTCTCTTTATTCTAGAATCGGTCTCTTCCTCCATTTCCTTCATAGACCTGAAAGCCCAATTCGGTAGGAGTCAGGACATACCCTTATTTGTGGGGTAATTTTTTCCTGGGTACATAGGTGTCAGATTATTGAGCTTTTCCCTGTTGTCACAGTACTTTTTCAGGGATTTTGAGCTTGTCAAACATTACGTTGGGCTTTCAGCATTTCTGTAACTGAATTTGAAATAACTCTAACCCCAGTAAAAACATGTGCACATCTCTTCACTTCTTACCTCTGCATTCTACAATTGATTTATTCTGTACAAGGATTTCTGAGGCATATTCTTAGAAAAAATGCATGAAGAACAATTGCCTGGTTTAGGGGATGGAAAAAAATGACAATTTGGCCATATATTGAGCTCAGTCTAGTGAATTGTTTACTCCTTACTTCTGGTTGGATATACCTTAATCCATCAGGGATTACTCCACCCAACCTAACTCTCTGAAATCTCTGAGGATTCTCTAGTACACTAATTTAGCGTTCCCGTTCTCACTTTACAAAGAGAGAAGCATCATGTTGTCCCTCCTATCTATACACATTTGTCTTCTCTCTTTTGCTTTGGCTTGTCCATTAGTTTCTTGAGAGGGCTTATGTCAAATTACCTTATCCCTTTCCTCTTCTATGTAGAAGCACCCTTTCTTTTAGAATCCACTTTTAACTTCTTTTTTATATTTTTTATAATTATGTTTGAAATATCAATTGAAAAAAATAAGGAGAATTCAAAATCAATTTTATAACTAGCAGTTGCATGCAACACTGAGTCGATAAGAGATTTGATTTTCACCTATAAAACTTTATGCCACATGAAGAACAAATTGTGATGAGGAAAGGGTCAACAATTTCATTTTGATTGTTGGAAACCTTATAATATATACTTTCATTTCATTTTTCATTTTGCTTTTTTGTACATGATTACAACATGACATTTTGTGTATTGCTACCATTATAGAAAGTGGAGATTTGACGAAGCACTCAAAAGTTCAGCTTACATACATAACAGTTGTGTTTCATGATTTAACTTGGTGATTTTTCTTTTAATAACTGTACTTCATGTATTGTTTCTGATTCCAAAATCTTTGGTGAAGATGCATTGCTCACTTTTGCCCCTGGCCTTGACGATTTCCACTTCAACTATTAACAAGATCAGTTTGAAATTCTTTTCTCTTCCATCATTTGAAGGCACGTGGGTTTAGTTATGACAAAACCTTTGACAAGTTTTCTTGTCTTTCCAAGCAAGTCATTTTTAAACGTCATTGTTGCACTTATGATAAAAGCACTTCTCATTAGAAAAAGTGTTTGACTTCCATAATCAATGATTCATATTTGTGTAGAATCAAGTCTCTTCAACCGATTTTTCATCTTTTTTATTTTCTCATGTCCACGACTAAAATTTGGCGGTCACAATTATATTACATAGAATAATTTTGAATTTCAATAAAACATGTTAATATTATATTTTTAAGATAGTTTTTTATTAATTTAATAGTATAATGAATACCAAATTAATGTATACTCAATCAATTTTTAATATTAAAAGTGCTTGAAAATTTAATAGTTTTCTTTTAATGAAAAGTGTTTCATTTTGATTAATAAGGTAAAAGTAAAATAAAGATAATATATCTATGATGTCACAATTATATTATGTAGTATAATTTTGAAGTTCAATAAACTATGTTAATAATCTATTTTTAAGATGGTTTTCTATTAATTCAATAGTATAATGAATAATTAGTTAATGTGTACTCAATAAATTTTTAATAATCTTGAGTGGGCCGACGGTCTCACCCACTGAGGATTATCCTCACCTCAGCTTGCCCCTGGTACCCCAGATACTCCATGTATTCCTTTCCTCTTGTAATTATGCCAACTCTTTGTTTCAAAATCTATTCAACTTCCTCTATCTGTTTCTTAGGATAATCACTCGGTACTGTCACTTCTTCATCAGGTTCATGATATTCATACAAGTCTAAAATATTGAATATGGGTGATATATCCATATCATCAGATAATTCCACTTCATAAGCATTTCCACTGTCAAATCTTAGTTTTTTGCAAGGACCAAATTTCTTCATCTTTAATTTACCATATGTTCCAGCAGGAAATCTGGCTTTCTTCAAATGAACCATTACAGCATCACCAACTTCAAAAGTTTTATGTCTTCTTGATTTATCTGCACTATCCTTACATCCTCATGCAATGTCTTCATAAAATCAGAAAACTTTTCTACTTCAACACTTCTTTTCTCTTCTCTAGCAATGTCTCTCAAGTCTTATATACCTCTAGGTTGTATGACATGAACAATCTCAAAAGGTGTATTTCCAGTACTTCTATTTACTGAACTTTTGTATGCAAACTCTGCTTGTGCCAACATCAAATCCCAATTACTCGGTGTGTCTCCAACTAAACATCTCAACAAGTTACCCAAACTTTGGTTGACAACCTCTGTTTGTCCATCAGTATGTGGATGAAATGTAGAACTATATTTCAACTTAGTATCCAACTTCTTCCAAAGTGTTTTCCAAAAGTAGCTGACAAACTTACTGTCTCAGTCAGAGATAATACTCTTCGGTAATCCATGCAATCTGACAATCTCCTTAAAGAAAATATCTACTATGTGTACTGTATCTGATGTTTTCTTACATGGTATTAAATGTGTCATCTTTGAAAATCTATCCACAACAACAAACATGGAATCATTGCCTCTTGTTGTCCTTGGTAAGCCAAGAATAAAATTCATGCTAATATCACTCCAAGGTTTCTTAGGAATAGTAATCGGTGTATACAAACCAGTATTCTGACTTACTCCTTTTGCAACTTGACAAACTCCATAGCTTTTCACTAATTTTTTAACATCCTTATACAACTGAGGTCAAAAATACCTTTCCTTAAGCAAACTCAATATTTTATCAATACCAAAATGTCCATCCAAACCACTACTATGTTTCGCCTTTATCAGATTAGTTCTCATTGATCCTCTTGGTATGCACAATTGGATACCTTTGAACAACATATCTTCCTGAATGAAATAATCTCCATACTTACTTGATTGACTTGGAATAGGTGCTCTGCACACTCTCCACTGCTCAGAAAAATCAGGATCATTTTCATACAAAATCTTCATATCATCAAAACCAAGAACTTCAATTCTCATTTCAACCAACAAATATCTTGTACTCAATGCATCAGCAACTCGGTTAGAAACTCCACTCTTATTCTTTATCACAAATGTGAAATTCTACAAATACTCTACCCATTTCATATGTCTCTGATTCAACTTATTTTGACTACCCAAATATTGTAAAGCCTTATTATCATTATACAACACAAATTCACTCAGCATCAAGTAATGTCTCCATTTCTTCATAACTTGAACTATAGCATAGAACTCTTGATCATAGACAAAATATTTCATCTTAGCATCATTAAAATTTTCACTAAAGAAAGCAATAGGTTTACCTTCTTGAGTCAATACAGCTCCAATTGCACTTCCACTTGCATCACATTCAACTTGAAATACCTTATTGAAATTAGGTAAGGCTAACATAGGTAATTCAACAACCTTTAGCTTCAAAGTCTCAAAACTCTTATCAACTCCATGTGTCCATTTGAATTCTCTTATGTCCCCTCTCATTATCTCAGTCATAGCATTACAAATAGAACTAAAATTTTGGATAAACTTTCTGTAAAAACTTGTCAATCCATGAAATAATCTTACCTCACTGACATTTGGAGGTGTAGGCCAGCTAAGTATAGCTTCAACCTTCTCAATATCCATCTTCAAACCATCAGCTGAAATCACAAAACCTAAATACACAGGTTCTTCTTTCATGCAAGAACACTTTTTTAGATTTATCAGCAACTTTTCCTCTTTCAATCTCTGCAATACTTGTCTTGTATGCATCAAATGCTCTTCTCTAGTCTTACTGAATATCAAAATATCATCCAAGTATACAATCACACATTTATTCAAGAATTTCTTCAAAACTTCATTTATTAACCTCTTAAATGTACTCGGTGCATTAGTTAAACCAAAAGGCATAACCAACCACTCATACAAACCTTCTTTCATCTTAAAATCAGTCTTCCATTCATCACCTTCTCTTATTCTAGTATTATGATATCCACTCTTCAAAACAATTTTGGTAAAATATCTTGCTTCACTCAAACAATATTCCATTATATTATCCATTCTCAGTATAGGAAACCTATACTTCACTATGATCTTATTGATTTCTCTTGAATCAATACACATTCTCCATTCTCCATTCTTCTTAGGTGCCAATGCAGTTGGTACTACACATGGACTCAAACTTTATCTGATCAAACCCTTGTTCAACAATTTATGAACTTGTTGGTTAAGTTCTTTATTCGCATTTGATGTTAACTGATGTGGTGCCTTGTTCCGTAAACTAGCTCCAGGAATTAGATCCATACAATGACTGATCTCTCATTGGTGGAAAACCATCAAGTACATTATCTAAAATAATCTCTTTATACTCAGTGAGTAACTTCTCTACTTCTGCAAGAATTTCATCTTTTGTATTCTTACTCGGTTTGTTAGGAATCAATTTGCATAACAAATATCATCTCTTTTCAAATCCTTAACAAATTTTCTATCTTCCATCAAACAAACTTTCACAGATGTACATATCTCACCAACATATTCTTCAACCAAAGGTAACAAGATTTATTTCTTACCATCAACCCAAATAGTATATCTATTCAATCTTCCATCATGTATAGCATGTATATCATATTGCCAAGGTCTACCCAAAAAACTATGACAATAACCCATTGGCATAATATCACACAACACCTTATCATAATACTTTCCAATTTTCATATTCACAAAACATTGTTCACTCACCATTAATGTATGCTCATCCTTGATCCATGAAATTTGATAGGGTTTCAGATGCTTCATTCTTTCCAACTGCAACTTGGTGACCATCTCCTAAGATGCCAGATTCTCCGAGCTTCCACTATCAAAAAGTACCTTCCAATCTTTGTTTGCAACTCTACATCTGGTCGAGAACAAACTTTTTCTGGCAGGATCTTGCTTATCTTTCTCACTCCATAGTATCCTTCTGATCATGAGATATCCTTCCTTCTCAGCTTCATTTGGTGACTCCTCTTGCACCAAAGCATTTTTTTTCTACCAACTTTCTTGCTTGCATGTGTACATTCAAAAGATCGATGTCCTTCTTCACCACAATTATAACAAGTTCCTTGGAACCCTCTTCTGCTATAACCACCTCGAGACTAATTTCCTCTTCCTCAGTATGAACTTCCACCTTTCCATTCAGTCTTTCATTTATCTTGATGTATGTCTAAAATTGACTTGTTTGGTTTAGATCTACTATTTTTACCATGATATCTACCTCTTCCTCTAGGTAATCTACCACCTCTGCCTCTTTTTCTTTGTTCATATCTCTTTTTCAATTTCTCCTCATCTTTTAGGGAAAACGGGTATGCCTCTTCAATGATTTCTATCTTGACCAAACTGATCTCATCTTATATGGAAATTCTCAATCCATTCACATATCTTGCTATCCTTTCCACTTCATCTTCCACATGTCCAGATCTGATGTCCAATCTGTATAATTCTTCTGTATAGTCTTTTATCGAGCTATCTTTCTGCTTCAAACTTTGCATTCTCCTAATAAGGTTAATCTAGTAATCACAAGGTAGAAACTTTCCTTTCAATTTTTTTATCATCTTATCCCATACCTTGATCTTATCTTTACCTTTCTTTTTTTGATCCAATTGTAGATGTTCCCACCATAAGGGTGCATGACCTTTCAACTTTGTGCTAGAAATCTTCACTTTCTTCTCATCTAATACATGTTTTCATACTCAAAGTAATTTTTCATCTCAGTTATCCAATCTATCAATTCATTAGAATCCAATTTTCCATTATACTCAGGAGGATTAAACTGAGGTGTGGATTTCAAACTTGTCAATGCTCGCAGGAATCTCTATTCTTCTTGATCCATAATAGGTGTAGGTGCAGCTTCACCTTGCACTTTCTCCAATTCATCATCACTGACATCTTCAAGATGTCTTCCTCTTCACTGGGCCATCTCAACAGATTCTAATCTTGCAGCCATCTGTCTTAGCATATCAGCTAGACTTGGATCTAAATTTCCTCTCCCATGAATCATCTTGAATCCCTATGCAATTGTAGGTCAGATCGCAAACTGCTACCCCACAACAATATTAACCAACTATGGTTAGGGTTTACAAGAAGAGACTTAGATCTCACCTTTTCTCTGATACCACCTGATGCAAGGAGGGTCAGTACTTAGTGCCAAAGGCACTCCCAAATACCAAACCAGCTTGCAGATATACAATACCGAAGCAACAACACAAGAAGGAGAGGAGAAGTGGCAGATGCTTTTATTTAATTGATCAAAATCAATACACGCCTGGCTTTAAGTCCTTCCTAGTTTCAGCCATATACATTTAAATGAATTATAGAATGATATTCATACATGTGAGGTCACAGACCTATCATTAACATAAAATATTCTATCACAATCTACTATCCTCCAAGAACTGATCTAGAACTGCCTCCTCACACTAAGAACATAAATCAAATATATACAAGAGTCCACCAAAGAGTTCAGCACTCAAATCCCTAAGAGAGACCTAGCTTTAGGTCCACACAGATCCCAATGAGAGACCCCACATTAATTACGCCACAGAAATTAAATATAGAAGCTGGCCAGATCAGGATAAACAACTTGGTAAGATGATAATCGAGCAACAAGAACAACTCATTAAGAACATAACCGAGCAACAAAGAAAAAACTCAGTGAAAGAACCACTGAGCAGCCAAAATAGACTGAGACCTGTTGGTAAAGCAAGAAAAATAAGTAACCGAGCAACAGGGTTACGGAACACTTCACCGAGCAGCCTCCAAACAAGCTAAAGAACAAAATCAAACCTATTTTTTGTTGAGTAGGATTGACAAGGACCCAAGATGCTCCTATATGACATAGTACATGGGGCATTGCCCTAGTATTGAAGTAGCTCCTACAAATGAGAAACCTCAAGAGCAACCTTGTCTCCTTGTACTTGAATCTGGAGCATTGCATTATTACAAATACATGCTTTAGAATTTATAAGGATACATTAGTATCAATGACAGTATTTGAGAATAGAGTTTAATTTTTTTCTCTCCAAACTATAAATAAAATTTCTATTCTGAAAGTGTGCGAAATTTGCAGGATAGGAAATGGAAGAGTTGGGTGATCACCAAAAAGAGTGAGAAGCCAAGTAAACATGGAAGGGCAGAATGAAGAAAAAACTATTAATCCAACCCCAATAGTTTTGTGCCCTCCGACAGAACTAGAAAAGGTGGTGTAATACCCTCTCCTATGGTGATACTTGGACTTTTGACTTGGACATTTTATTATGATGGTTAGAACTATACATTTACATTTATATTTTGTGGATGATGATATGATTGATATGCTCATTTAT
>MU223676.1:1792567-1859180 GCA_018584345.1 Thuja plicata | reverse complement strand
TCATTCACGATATTCCAAAGTGCAATGTTCTTCATTCCAATGATCACCCTCTGAATGTTTTGCCGCCGAAGCATTTTCCGAAATGCACAACTTTATTATGTCTAAATAACTTGACTCATCTTCATCGGAACATTCTGTCACCTAATCACATATATTGAGAACAATTTTTTATTTTTTTTATATGTTGGAACAACCATCGATCAATAGTGTGTGAACCATTTGTCAGCAATTCTCGAAGGCAATACTTTAAGGCTTTACACATGGTCTATAGTTGAGTGGGCTGCTCTTAAGTAAAATGATGTACCATCATTTTGAAGGTAATGCAATGGTAAAGTTATGACTCCTCACACAAAAGACTCCTTGAGATGCCAATTTATCCTACTAAAGGCACCTCATCAAAGATTCTGAGAGTCTATGTTGAAAATATCGTAATGCTCAACCTAAGAAGAAACCTGCGTACAGAGGTGTGGAATAATTTGTGCTATGATCTGAGATATTTTTATCCTTCTTGGATTATGTCCTTAATGCGTCCAATAATTCTTGCGCACCTCTTTCACATGGCACTTGATCGATGCTACAAATTAGGATTGTGCACGTCGTGATTTTCACATTCCCATCGATGACCACACAGATATCTATTTTGATATACATTAATTATAAGATTTGGTGCCTTTAAAATGCTGGCACAAATATTATTTATAGGTCTTTACTTCAACACCATCTTTAGTCTTTGAATTATTTAACTCCACAATACTTAAAAGATAGAGCCCACGATGCCAACATAAACCTTTAATCTTCTATAGCCCACAATGCTATCCACAATAAGCTTCCTTGACTTAAGACAGGCAGTAAAGAACTTATGAAAATATTAAGAGAGTTGTGGAAATGAAATAAGAACAAACCACTACACGATTCATGAAGTTTATATTCAATATGATTCCATGCTCGTTAGAGTGGCTCCATATTGTTTTCCATGCCTATTAACTTAGTGGATATAATAAATGTCCTCCAATTGAATACTTCATTAGTGACTCCTCTTCCGTCTTGAATGGTCAGTTTTTGAACATCATTAGAATTGGAAGTTTTTTTGTTTTTTTTAAATTTACTCTTGTCATTGACTATCATCGATAGTCATCATGGCTCACTTCACCTATGCAAGTCGCTCATTAGATCTTGTATTCTCCAACATAAATAAGTTGGTGCCCAGTGGCAACATCCTACCTCTGTGGGTTATAAACATAGTGCAATGAGTTTCCTTGGCTGGGTCGGCCTTTTGCATGACCTATGAATTTAGGCATTGAAAAGACTGCCCATTTGTGCGGTTTGAAAAATTCCCATCTTTGGTCTTGGGCATGCAGCGGCTTGCATCTTCTCCATGTGGGCTTTGTGTCTAGGTTGGGGAGCGCAGCCACCTCTTGGCAGCCCGTGTGTCCTTCTTCTTCCTTGATGCCTTTGGCCTGACCTTCACGCTCTTGGCTTGGCCATCCAACTCGGTGAGCGTGGCATATGAATTTGCACCCCTTGAGTGTCGTCGACTCCATTCCAATGACTCTCACTAACCAAGAGGGAGGTGAGATGGTCGCAGACCATCACCTCCTCCTCTAACCTTCTCTCAACTTGTTTCACCCATGGACAGCAACAGAGGATGCCTCGAACTCTATATTTTGTAGAAGTAGATAAGAACATTCTACAATATTAGTCATTGCCTTTAATACTGTCAATACACCTCATATATTTCCTTCTACGGAAACACATCTACATTTCATCTCCAGGATTTGCTCTGATACCATGTTAAACTTTTAGGATTGCTGTAAATGTAATAGCACTCTATGTTGTATATTGTATGTTTTTTTCAAATGAAACAATCTCTCTTTCATTTATATTGTCAAAGAGGCTAGGAGAGACATGTCCCTTCATGGGACATGTCTATTCATTTTAATTGTTAATGTTTCATTAATCAATCATATATTAGAATAATATAAGTTTGCATAATATATGTTTTAATAATAATATATCTATAATAACATATCACACACACACACACACACACATATATAAATACAATATATTATTATTAATCAATATCAAAGTATTATATGTATTCTAAATGATCATACGACTCAAGCTACAAACATTAACACACTCATTTTTTGCTAATGACATCCTACTATTTGGAGCATCTAATGTTTCTGAAGCTAGACAGATTATGAAAACACTAGATTTATATACATCAGCTTCAGGTCAAAAGGTTAACCCTCAAAAATAAAAAATCTATTTATTTAATACAAATCAAATTATCTCCAATAAGATTGTCAACATTTTAGGATTTTCAGTTGATATACTTCCATCTGTATATCTTGGCTTCCCCTTTTTCATGAGGAAAAAAAAACAAGCTTTTGGATGCCCATAATTGATTGAACCAAATCAAAAGTTGTGGCTTGGAAAGAAAGATGGCTATCGCTATCAGGCACAATACTACTTGTAAAAATAGTTCTGGCAGCTATTCCAAATTACTATTTACCTGTATTAAAAGCTCCAACATCAGTAATTCAAGCAATAAAGAAGATATTGAGCCAATTTTTATGGACTGCAAACATGAATGGAACTAAGAAAATACTGTTGGTATCCCTTAATAATATGGCACAAATCAAACAACTAGGTGGAGCTGGAATTCATGATTTGTAGTATATAAATAAAGCATATGGGGGCAAGCTAGTATGGTAGATTTATACTAAACCACAAAATATATGGTGCCAAATAATGAAAAGGAAATACCTTGACAACAACTCACTAGAAAAAATTTACTTTCTACACAAGATCCCCATAAAGGCTCAGCAATTTGGGACTTCATGATGTCATCAAGAGATATAGTAGTCAACTACATCTTGTGGGAAGTCAATAACGGCTAGCAAGAAAAGTTTTGGCATGATTCATGGAATGGCTCAACTCCCCTTTCCAAGCTCGAAGCAATTGAGGATATTGTTTCAGCTTCTGAAAAAATTTGGGGTAATTATCTAGTGGATTATGTATCAGTAGTATACTTATTCTCAAGGAAAGTAATTTGGAAAGATCCAAATGACTTACCTATATCACCTCAGGATAAAATCAGATTGGGAAATATATTTTCAGAGAAAGTGGTCTACTTGTCAGGAAGAGAGGATAAGTTGTTTTGGGCCCCTAGGAAAGATGGAAAGTTCTCAATCAAAGATGGATACAAAATCATCCAGCAAAAGGAGGCTACTGTAATCCTGAGTCGTGTATATTCCTTTTGTTGGAATCATATCACCCTACCGAAAGCTAGTTGCTTTGCTTGGATTGCATTGAAAAAGAGGGCCCTAACCAGTGATCGACTTCATAGGATAAATATTTCACAACCTTTTAACTGTCGGATGTGTGAGTTAGATCATGAAGATGTTGACCACTTATTCTTGAACTGCTCGTTTGCACAACAATGTTGGTTGTTTGTATTGGGAAAACTACACTACCTCACTCCCCTTCCCAATAAGCTATGGGATCTATTCCAGTCATGGCCAAAATTATACACAAAATCCCTATTCTATGGGCTGTGGAAATGTATACCAGCAATGGTAGTATGGGCAATATGGTGGGAATGTAACAAGAGAATTTTTTGCAAAATCTCTTCCACTACACAAGTTGTCCTCTCAGGATTGCAAACATCAATATCAGAAGTTGTTAATGCTAGTCATGCAAAAACCAAGTACAATCTAGCCATATCAGCTTGGGATAGGGATGTCATCCATGAATTGAAAGGTATTCATGTGCCTATTGGTTGGAGTCAACAACCATCAACAGCAAATGGCCATGATCGGGCAGCAGTAAGTTGGATTCCACCAAGACAAGGGACTGTCAAAATCAACAAGGTAACTTGTATTCAAAATCATCAAGGTAATGTGCTTGCTCTAAAATCATGTCCACTCTTGCATGGAAAAAATAACATGGCAGAGGCCCAAGCATTATTTGTTGGTCTTATGCTAGCCAAAACTAGAGGATACCAAAATATACAAGTGGAAGGAGACTCAATGGTTATCATTAATGCCTGCATTAAGTGAGAAACACACAATTGGCATTTATCCTATATACTGCAACAAATTTGGCATGTTCTTGATACCTTTAAAGATGTCCTCATCTCTCACACACTTTAGGAGGGTAATGCAGTGGAAAATCACTTAGCCAATTTGGGTTGTAATGGGATGGATATCACATCCTTTGCCCCAGATATAATGAGTAGCAAAGACAGTGATCTACAAAGAGTGATTCAACAGGATAAAATTTTGATGCAAAATGTATCAAAATCTTGAGTAAGCGATTGGATATGATGTTAGGCAGGTGGGAAATTAGTATCGTGTAGATTGTCATCTTTGTTGATCACATGGAAATAAACAGAAGTGAAGTGGTGTCAATACGATCCAAAGGAAGTACAAGATACGTCATGAATGCCATAATTAAACATTAAATGAAAAAGTGTCATCGGCTATCATCTCAAATTGCTTCCCTCCCGTACGCACAAATGGCAAGTTTTGAGTGAAGAGCTTGTAAGGAATGTATATTTTGCAAGCTAGTGCACAGAGTTACTTGTGCGAGAATATGGTGCCAAAGATAGTGAATCATGAATCATAAAGCCAACTGGATCATTCCCTAAATGCACAAGTGTACCTGTATTTTCTCGATGGCTTTTTAAATAACAGACATTCATACTCTCATTGCAACAATATTTAACCCCTAAAATGGTGTAAGAATGGACTCAACGAAGGATTTGTGTGCAAAATGCCTGCAATGTGGGCGATACCACCATGAAATCCTGCCAAGAAATTACAGGATCTGTCTACAGCCAACTTTAATGGAGGAAGCCCTGCCACAATAGATTGATGATTCGGCTATGGCGTCTATGTTTTACTGTCAGATGTTGGAGATTAGGGCATTTGTTAGACACATGATTGGAGAGGAAATAATATCTCCTCATATGAAGCAACTCTTGTATCCATCACAGGTCATGGAAATATTCTTATCCAACACCATGGATTTGTTTCAGTCGGCATCATTATTGGAGATATTAGCTAACAACATTGTTTTGCCACAATACATGCAAAACTATGCATTAAAAAGGACAATGCAAAATTATGATTTGTGGAGTTCTATAATGCTCTGGTTGGTGGCATTTTTCTTTGACAGATTCTGCTAACAAATCATGATGCAATGGTGGTTTATGATGGCATTAAGCATACCCTAGAAAGGCATAACCTTTGGTTTATGTAGCAAGCCCTATACACTTCAGGCCAAAGCCTAGGTCAAGTGATGGTGATGAAAGTTAAGACCACGGTAAATTCCCTAATGGACCTGCTTGATCATAAAACCACTCCAATAATAACAAGTGGGCATGAGCTCAGAAGTGCCTCTCCTACTCGGGATGAGTCAGATCAGCACTTGGACAGCGTACTCAACCCGAACATGACTTGCCTCGAGACTGATGGCTGGAACCAAATGCCAAAACAGAGGGAATATACAGGTGGCTGGGGAGAATCAGGTGGAGATGATTGGGCTGCTAGGTCTCAAGTGAAAGGACAGATAGTGGAATCTGAGGTTTGGCCAACGTACACTCAATTAGAGGTGGCTACTCGAGAACATAGAAAAATGGAAGAATAAGGAAAGGGCAATAACCTATTTTGGTTTTATGTCGTATAGTCATATGATATACACATAAGTATTATATTAGTAACATTTTGAAATATCTTGGGGATGGTTTTGTGTAGCAATTGTCAAATTTGTATCCTCATGTATTTCCGATCATATTGTAATGGGCAAGGATATCGGGTTTTCTTACTGATTCTTTCCCGATTGAGCCGTCAAATCAGTGTTTAATATTAATAATATATAGTGGATAATCCACTTTTGCTTTAAAAAAATAATAATACTTATTATTTGATTGATATGTCAATTTTAGTGAAGAGCATTTGACTCTAGAGATTAAAAAGATTACCACAAAAAATATTATCATAAAATTTATAAACAAAAATCTTATATTTATTAGCTAATAGGTTATTATTGGTTGAAAACTGTCAGATTTGCGTCATGTCAATACCTATAACAAAATGATGAAAACTTGCCTATAATTTTGAATTTTATAGAATGTTTAAGATAGAAATTTTTTTGTTTGAATATGTTTTGAATATAAATAATATTGCCATCAATTTATTTTAGTAAAAACTTGCCTATAATATTGTCATCTAATTTATTTTAGAAAAAATGAATCTAACTTGATTGTGTAAATTAACAATATTTCTATATTTTAAATGGATTTTTTTTATGTTTCTATATTTTAATTATAGAAACATATGATTCTCTACAATTCAACATATGTTTAATATAATGTTTAATATCCTTGTCCAGTACATAGCCAATGCTTTCATGGTGAGTCAGTTAAGTCATGAAAGCATTGGCTATGTACTGGACAAGGATATCGGGTTTTCTTCTCTGGTTCTTTCCCGGTTGAGTCCTCGAACCAGATTATAATTTATATATATATATATATATATATATATATATATAGTGGCTAGTCCACTTTGCCCAAAAAAAAAAAATTGTTTAAGATATAAAGTTTTTGTTTGAATATCTTTTGAATAGAAATAATATTGTCATCTAATTTATTTTAGAAAAAATGAATCTAGCTTGATTGTGTAAATTAATGTAATGTTTCTATATTTTAAATAGATCTTTTTATGTTTCTATAGAGTTTGGCATGATAGGAGTCTTTATGATATCAGTCCTCAAGGATTTAGAAGTCACTTTTTCCTTTATTTTCTACGATGCCTCTGCTCACACAAGCTTCATCGTAGCGATAACTTCTTTAGGTTTGGTTTGTTAGTTGGTTAGGGTTTTGAGTTGGGGGAAAATTTGTTAACTGTCATTGAAGGATTTTATGAAAAGTGTTAATTAAATTGTGTGGTTTTCATGATTTTTTTTTTGTCGAGATTCGACGACTACAAAGACTGCTTCGACATGGGACACAAGGAGAAGATGCACTAGATTTACTCTGGTGGCAAGCTCAACTACTCCATCGACAAAGTTTTCACCCTGAAAAATGGTACAATCTACATCAATCTCGATATTGACAGCGGAACGATGATGCGAGAATGGAATGTAACGATCATGACTACATTGATAATTTTATGGGTCTTTCAATAATTTCATCACTTCTAGAGGAGTCATGCCACTCTACATCATGATCACTCAATGGGTTCCATTTTCGACAATACACTCCATCGTTTTCATTCCATGCATGTCCTCAGTAACTGGATTCCTACCTAGCTTCTCGAATTCATATTATATTATATTTATAGGATCTTGAGGCCCAATGCAGTTTTTTTTCGAGATCATTTCTTTTGCATTGAGCATCAAGAACTGGAGATTCAAGATAACATCACTTCCATTAAAATCGTTGATCTATGTTCATCAGTTTTATAATTTTAGGGATTTGTTATGAATTTATTCTTAAATTTGGGCACTATTACTTTACACATGATATGTATAGAGCAGTGCAACGTGCAGAAGCCATGTTGTTTGGATATGGATAATGAGGATTTGAACTTGTTATTTCTTTTGAAATTTTGATATTGTACTTTGTTATTTAAATAGCTTTTACTTGAGTATTGGATGTAACACTTAAAAATATGGAAAGGAACTTGTTTATACTATCATGAAAGGAGGAATCAATACACTTTTTCCATTTCTCCTACCTTGAGAGTCTAAAGACCTTTGTGCATTGGTTGGTTCAAGCTCGATAGTTTTATTCAGTAGTTTATGAGGATTGAGGTTGTTGTGCAAATTGTTTTGCACAAGTAAAACAATAGATAATAATATTTGAATATTTTTATGTGTATGTGCACATCAAACTCTCATCACTGCTTAGAGATGTAAAATATTATTTTATGCATAATAGATGATCCATCAGCTAAATGTTTTACTATATGTTGTCTAGTTGTTTACAATGATGTGTTTGCTTCATGTATTTTGTTTATTTTTTTCTTGTTTGATGTTTTTTTCCCATATCTTGTAGGAAATGAATTTATTTGGACACTCATTGACTAATAAAACTCATACTTGTTTTTATATTTCAGTTTTGTATTCTAGTTAATTTTATAATTATAATTATTAGACTACTGAAATTTTTACTTGTCCCACTACTCTAGCATGACTTTGTTGGTACATGTCCAATTTCTATTAGAGATAAGGTCATAATAAATGTGGTTATTTTGGTTTCACACTATGTTGCCTCCCAAATATATTGTGCAAGCATATCTTCCTATCAGCATAGCCATTGCACCTTGTTTGGGTGCAATTGCTAGTAATATGTAAAAATATAATTATATCCCTTAAATTAAACTTCTCTTAAGAGATCAGATCTCTTAAAAGATGAGATCCCCTCCTCTTGCTTTTTTAGATTAAACTTCTTAAAATAGATGGATCCCCTCTTTATGATTATTTGATCAACATATGATTTTAGAATAAATTTATGTTTACAAATCATGTTCTAATCAAATAGAGATTCTTATATCTATATAATCTATAAAAAAAATTGAAGTCCTTTAAAAACTAATTTGTACGATTCTATGCATGGTAATATCATAGAGGGATGAGAGGACATGGTGTGTTGATGTGGATCACATGATTTGTTACTTTTTGGAATATATTTCATTCAATTATGGGTAATCATCATCAATGCTAGCAACTTGAAAGTTGTAACTATTAGTACAATATATGTAAAAATATTCTAGGCATTAAATACATTCTCAACAACTGATCCTCTCCTCTAGTAAAATATTCATTTTGAAATAGTGACCAATGTACCCCTTTGCAAGCATAGAGAGATTTCAACGTTTGGTTCATTATGGGAGAGGACCTAGTAGTTGAGCACCCTAAGTTTGTGCTTCTTAAAATTTTACATAAAAATTTCAAATCACTCCCAATTTTTTTGGCAGCTTACTTGGAAAGTCCTCTACTTATAACACCACATCAACGTGTTTTTTAAATCAAGGTATTTAAACGGGACCCAAAAAAAAGCAAGACACATATGTGTGCACCAAGTCATGTTTTGTTGGTGCGTTGATATGGCATCACATGATAAGCTAATTTTTGGATCTAATAAATAAATTTAATTCAATCATGGATAGTTATCATCAATACTAACAACTTTAAAGTTACAACTATTGGTACAATATTGTAAACAATATTGTGCATTAAACTAACACATTTTATAACAATTATTTAAATGCACTCAACTATTATATTATTTTCCCTAGCTTTGTGGGATTGAAATTCATGCCACAATCATTTCTAATTTGTTTAACATTTCATTTTGTTTAACATTTCATTGACCCAAGGAGAATTGAATTATATGAAAAGAAAAAAATTTGTAAGATTTATACTTGGAAAGAATCTATAAGGAGAAACTTGTTACCAATGGGTTTCTAAATCATAGACAACATTCTAGTTGAAAGATTTAGAAATTATAGATATGTTCAATTAGCAAGAAAATAATACCTTTTTAAAATAGTTTTTTTTATTGTTTAAGTTATTATATATTAAAATACTAATTAAAATATTTTTGAATTAATTTAAAAATAAAATAATGCTTAAGTTAGTAAAATGATTCTATTAAGTGAATAAGAATAATGATTGAAATAAGAAACAAAATAATTCTTAAATATTTATTTTAAATAAATACAATAATTCAAAATTGTTGAATGCATTTAAGATACATATATTACTTTTTGTTAATGTCAATATATAATTGTAATATTTAATATATTATTTAGAATTTAAGATTGAAAGACTAAAGTGTTAAAGGGTAAATGTATAAAGTTGTGAGTGTTTGTAATTTTTTTTTAAATTAAAAAATTATTTAAATATATTTTTTTATAAAAGTGCAAAGTTGTATCACACTTTTATAAAGGAAATGGTTGTGTTTGTATTTTTTAAAATAAATAAAAAATTATTTATTTATATTTTTTAATAAAATAAATACTAAAATTTAGTTGTTGATAAAATGATGAAATTGAAGTTACATAGAGCATCACTCTTTATATAGTAATTATTTTCCTTTTTTCTTCAATCTTTTTTGTGTATTGATAACTTGAAATTTAAGTGCATGGATATATTTTTCACTATTTTTATAATTGTATATTTTAAAAATAAAATAGTAATATATAATAATATATTAAGTGGCACTACGACCTTACTCATAAAAAAATAAAAAAAATTGTGTACTAAAATATAACACTATCCATTTGGCATCATCTTTTGTCTTAACTATTTATCTAAAATAGAAAGGAATTATAACATCTTGACATGGATTCTTTCCTCTACTCATTGTTTTCTTTTCAAAAAATTTAAATAAATTTTAGTATTTTTGTTTTACAAGATAATCAACCTTATATTTTTGTGTTGGTGACCTTCTTTCAATAAAATAAAATATAAAAACTAATCAAAAAATTGATTGAAGGAATGTCCTCAACATTGATACATGGGAGTTCATATGTGAGATTGATACGAAGAGATGGTAGAGTATCATTGAGAAAGTCATCAATGGTCTCACCCTCTTGCATCAAAATTTCCTCACAAGTAAAAGTAATTTCAATAGAGGGCTCAACAAAGAATAATAAGAAAGGAGAAAAGAACTCACTTTCATAAACTTGCATGAGGAATTTTTTAAGTTTCTTAATAAAGTTGGAAAGAGATAGAAATAAATAAAATATAAAATTATTTTTGAAATAGAGATACAAAATATCTCATTTGACGACATAGAATGGTGTTTAGGACAACACCCTGAAATATATTTTTAGAGAGGGAAATCTTTGAGTTGTCTTTTTTATTTTTTTACCTTCTTAGGTATAAGGACTACCCAAAGGAATGATAAAGAATATTTTTGAAAATAATGTAGAAGTAGTGTTAACATCGAGTTCACCAAAATTTAGTGGAGTAAATATGAAACTAGGGAAAGGAAACTATGCTTTTTGAGAGCCAGTTTCACAACACACGTTAAGATACCTCCAACTAGATAAACTAGTGAAGGTATCTATTTACAAATATAGGAAAAGAATATTATGGTTACATAAATGGGAAGACAATATGATAGAGAGTCTTCGATCCAAATCTGATCTTATAAGCCAAGGATGTCAGTATGGAACATGGACATTTGTGGAACACATTGTAGCCCTATATGAACTGAAATAGAAAATACTCAGAATGATAAAAACCCAAGTCTATGTTTCAGATAACCTACAAAACCCAAAAGTTAGAAACACAATAAAAGATATTAAATAACAAAAATGAGTATATGTGAAATGAACAAGCATAAGAAAACCCTCATGTGTTTGAATGCTTCCAATAAACCTGCACACACCCAAGATAGGAAAAATGTTTGAGGTTGTTTGGAGACTTGCCTTAGTCAAGACCATGTTTTGTTTTTTCCACCTTCATAATAGCCAAATAGATAGATAGATCAAAAAGATAAATTTAAATGTATAAATGATAACTTAATAGAAACAAACCCCACTTAATGGAGGAAAACCCCTACTATGTGAGATATGTAAATAGAAATGAACCTCACTTAATGGAGGAAAATCCCTATTGCGTGAGATAAATGATAGATAAGGATGTGATAAATTCTGAGATGCTCAAAGATATCAGAGAGATTAAAAGATATTACTGAATATGCTTGAGAAAGAAAAGAGAGCTATGGAAATCATTGTAAGAGATTTTTGTAGCAAGTGAGAGAGTGCAAGAGAGTTTTGAAAGCAAAGACAATACAAGATATTTTTGTGCAAGGACCAAGAGAGATTGAATGAAGCAAGAAGATGGATTTAAAAGAGAGAAGAGGTAGGGAAAGATGCTTCTGAGCCATTCTAGAAGATTCCAAGACATTTCCACTAACCAAGGTAGGTGACAAGTGTCAAAATGCTCAGAACCATCATTTGAATGTTAAGATGTTTCAGGATGAATGTGCAACATGTAGATGTTCGTATGACGTGTTTATGTCTACGTGAATCATGCTAAAAAATGACAGGTGGAAAAAAAATCACATGCTTAATGCAAAACTGGCGTTGGAAGATAGTTGTTGAAAGAGGCTTTGAGCATCCTGAGAGGGAAAAGGATAATGCAAGGGATGAAATGTACCTACAAACACTAATGGATTGGACACTAAAGTTGCTACAAAAGTGTAGAAAAAATTGCAAAGGGAGTATGCAATTTTTGACTCTACACAAAAATATGATAAAAACTAACATAGTCATGGAGTCAACTTGGACATGTAGAGAAAATGACAATAAATTATGAAAAAAATCATTTTAGGACCCTAGGAGAGTAATAGTGATTATATTAATTTATTACATGAACACTAAGAAGTTAGTACTTAGAAGAACAAGGTATCTTGTGAGGAGATAGTTAGAAATTTTATTATTTTATAACAAAGGATAATTAGCTCACATTAATTAAATAATAAAATAGTATTAAATTAATCAATTAATTACAATGATAACAAATGAGATAAATAATAACGAATGATATAATAATAAATATTATTAAATGATGATAAATATGATAAGTGGTAATATTATGACATAAATTAAAGGTTGACGATTATAAGAGCAATTTTAGTGTCTATATTTTGCCTCTATTTGAAGTGACATTATTTCAAAGAGAAATAATAGCCAAGAATAAAAATTATAAGAGGTAAAGATTGTAACACCCCGCTAAGGAACCAAAGGGGAAACACTATTCTAACCCCAAAAGAATTCAATGTGTGTGTGTGTGTGTGTGTGTGTGTGTGTGTGTGTATTTTAATTATATTAATACAAATGCTTCAACATAATTGTATCATCTAATCAAGCTTAATTACCTCAATCATTTACAAAGTACACAGTTTGGAAGCAGAAGTTTAACAAGACATTAACACTTTCTTGAATGCACATTTCTAGGAATGCAGTAATAGAATTTTTCTTAACCTAATTCCTCTTAGGATTCCCTAATGTTACTACTATAAGAAACATAACGAACCACTCTTGATTCAATAATTAAATGCAATGTGAGAAATATATAGATAGCACATTATATAGTAAAGTTAGGTTTGTTTTATAGCTCCAACACAGATGTTCCTAAGTTCATTTTTTCTTCAACATCTATAACATAACATCATTCAAAATAACCATTCATTATATTGTGCATAAATCATCATTTCCTTCTTAATCAATAACATTAGTCAAATGGACATAAATTTATTTACCATCTTTGATTTCCCTTACTAAGTGTACATTCAAAAGCAATCTTTCATATCATTTTCCTTAAACGTAATAACCCATTAAGAGATCAAACCAATTCCATCCTAACCATCTTCAACCCACATAATTATCTATTCCACCAATTCCTATTCCTTATTACATAATATAGTTTACATCAAGTTACATGCATATTAGTATTCCTCTACCACTTTATTTAAATCATATTCTAAAACATACATTTAAATCAAACTAGCAATTACACATTCATAATTAACATAACCATTTTCATTTAACATTCTATACAATAGTAATTCAAAATTTATATACACCTACCATAGACACATATCATCATAAACCAGCTAATGTTGTGGTTAGTTTCGTCCTACTAGAGTGTTGATTACAAGTGTATACTTGTAACATTACACATAGGTTCCTTACCATGAGAACATTACATGAAATAATGTTTATAATAATTATCTACTAATTGGGATAATAAATCTAACCATTCACTTAGGTATCTAATATATGAACAATCATTAAGAATCCTTTAATAACAATTACACTTCAATCATAAGATAGTTATCTTTAACTAATTCCTTTCATTTCCTAACCATTCAACATAAGCATTTAAACATTACTATGCATCCATTTTTTATTTACTATTACACCATTGAACATTCATTCTAATTACCAATTCATATATTCCTATCTTAACATTGCCTTCTATGTAAATAAATCAAACTTTATTTTACTAATCACATTACAAGAATTGTTAAACATCTAATCACCTCTACTTCCTAGATCCATTTCTTTTCCATCTACTAGCAAAACATACGGAAATAACTTCACTATTACATATAATAAGATAAAGTCATCCCATTCATAAATACTCATAAATATTTGTATCCCCTTTTCTTTCACTTAGAACTACCCAACCCTTTTACATTACTTAATTTAAAATTACATCATAACAATATGTCATATACATTAGACTCCCTTCAGGAGTTTACATTTTTATGAATACATATACATCATTACATATCAATGTTAGAGTAATAAGTTATTTCTCTTATTAATTAAATCATTTTGATTTAATTATTAAGTCACTTATTATCTCTAGTTTACTTAAGCTAAACTTTAGCCATATAATAATTGATTCTTTTATTAATTATTATCATGCAACCTAGGTTTCTCCCTTTTGGGGTTTTGATCACTTTATAAAGTTTGATCTCTTTATAATTATTTAATTATATTGAGGATGCTAATGCATTGAGATTTTTTCTCCATTATTTGCACATGATGTTTCCTCTTTCATCGATATGTTATTTCTAGCCTCCATAGCTTTTGCTTCTCTCTCTTTTTGTGATAGGTTTGCATGCAGGTGATTCTTGGGAGTTGTAGGGTTGAGTTTTCATGAGCTCCAATATGGTATCAAAGCTCCAGATCTTTGTGCACATGTTATCTTCATGAGAGATTTGGCCTTCTTCATATCTGTGTTTTCATGAGGTTTTCTATTTCAGATTTTTGTGGATTTGGAGGGAGTTTGTTTTTCGAGTACTTTGGGCTTAAATGAACCTCATAGTTGCGCTCAAAAGGCCCAAAAACCACTATTTTCATATGGCACGTCCAATTTAGACACAAGTGCACTCTAAGGAAAAAAAATTGCATGTACGGTGCTATTCTAGGCACATTTTTCAGGGTGGCAAAATAAGAAATTTGAAAAGAAAAAAAAAAGTTTTTTTCAAAAAAATAACTTTTTCTTAGTACCTCTGCCAATTTTGCCCAAAATTTTGGTAGTCTTTCCATATTTAGCAGCATCCCCAGATTTAGTCGAGCTTCACCAACTTTAGCCGAGATCACTTGGAGTTCTTATTTTGGAGCCCTCTTCCGTTTTTTGCTCATATCTTGAGCAAACGTAGGCGGTTTTGGGCAAACAAGATATCATCAAAAAGTTGGTTTTGAGTCTGATCTGATTTTGCAGGTTTGGATTTATGATTTTATTGTTTTGCACATGCTTTTTCCAGTCAAAGTCAGGGTTCCTTTTTGCACTCTAGGAGCTATATCTTGCTCATCTGAGCTTCGTTTTCTGACTTCTACACATTGTTCAAAATTTAGTTTTGTGTTCTTGCTTTTGGTATGGGTCTTATCTCCAAAATATGCTCCATGTACATTTTATTCAATTTTTTGCATTTTTGCAATCTGGTGATTATCTTGGATGTTTTAGGTCCTGGGATTGTTTTCTTTGCATGGGATGACTCCTTTGTAGCTGTTACTCATGTTCTTACATTTTTTGTCAATCCTAAGTATTGTAGATATCTATTTCTATAGCATTTCATTTTTGTAAACACACTGAGATAAAGTGTCATATGTTGCATGCTTGAGATCTTACACATTTTATGTCTGTTTGTACTCGCACTACATTATAAAGTGCCATGGGGGGTTTGATCTACTTTTTTCAAGTAAGTATTCTTTCCACAACATTAGCCTCATGATGTGTGTCAAGGGAGTGATCCTTCCATGACTCCATCCTTTATATGTGTTTGTACTTTCTTCTGCACTTTCCATGTTCCTTGTTCTTCTACATTTAGTTGTTCTTGGTAGTCTAGTTCAGTGTACCTATCATGCCTCTCCCTGCTTAGCATTATGGGGGGGTATCTCCTATTGGTTCTAATGCTTTCTTGGATCGATGGAGTGAGCTACGTATTTAGTATTTGTGCCTATGTACTAGGCAGATGCAGTGGCTGGGTACCTATGCATTTTGGTGAGATGGATCATTTACCATATGGACACTATTTCATTCATGTTTTCAAGGCATCCTTCCATCTTTTGATAAACTCTTTAGACTTTGCTGTTTTTTTCCATCTGGATCTTCGAGTTTTGATGTTTTCCTGTGTTTGCCATCCAGATTCAAGTAGTGTCATTTGAGGGCACTCATGTAGATTACAGTCTTCTCTACCTGATTATGTTCTATTACAGTGGAGGTTCTAGAAATTATTCTTCGACAGTGTTTGCAACTTCATGCTTCAGTGGTGTTCTTCGTGTTATCCTTTGTTCCTATTTTTTGGGACATTCTCTAGTTGGGAGGCTTCTTCAGTCCTTCACTAGGCTTTATCTATTTTTTAAGAGGGATTTTTCCCACTAGGTTTTCTGTCTTTCTCCTCTTTATAAAGATTTCTTGTACTTGGGTACCTGATTAGGCCATGTTGTCGGGACCCACTTCCTTATTTCAGTAGTTGTTTCTAGGTTTTTTGCTTCTCCCTAATTTTATCTTAAGGGGATGTTAGAATAATAAGTTATTTCTCTTATTAATTAAATTATTTTGATTTAATTATTAAGTCAATTATTATCTCTAGTTTACTTAAGCTAAACTTTAGGCATATAATAATTAATTCTTTTATTAATTATTTTTATGCAACCTAGGTTTCTCCCTTTTAGGGTTTTGATCACCTTTATAAGGTTTGATCTCTTTGTAATTATTTAATTGTATTGAGGATGTTATAGCACTGAGAATTTTTCTCCATTATTTGCACTTGATGTTTCATCTTTCATCGATCGATTATTTATGGCCTCCATAGTTTTTGCTTCTCTCTTTTTGTGATAGTTTTGCATGCAGGTGATTCTTGGGAGCTATAGGGTTGAGTTTTCATCAACTCCAATAATCAACATAGTGCAAGGTATAATATGAACTCCTCAACTAGAAATCTAGAAAGGATCACATACAAGTCCACCTACACAACCATGAAGAATACCTTGATAAATAAGAGATTAACCACCCAACCACGTGGAACCCATAGGCCCAGTCCCCCAAGCTAGGAGATAGAAACCAAGGCCCACAAAAGGAAAAATCTAAGGACAAACTCTAGGTGGTAATTTGTTTCCAAAAAAAGGCATGAAACTCAAACAAACATCAAAGTCAAATAGGACTACCAAAGGCAACAAAAATCAAAGGTATAAAGACTCTAGGCTATAAATAGGTGAGTGCCATCGCATAGCCCTAACCCTTTGGGTTATCTTTGTAATCTCTCTAGACCCTGGCCCCCAAGTAGGCACATGTTGAACCAAACACCTTTCTTGAGGACAAGGTTATTCGATCATGCTATCATAAAGGCACATTCTCCCACTCTCATCCCCAGTCTATACTAAGACTAGAAGCATTGGTGAGACATCAATTAATCTTGTTTAGTGTGTATTCTCCCCTTTCCCAGTTAATTTACTAAGGTTATAAATTAATTAAAACAATTCACCAAAGGGTTATCCTGGCGGCCACTTTAGGGCCCTGACCCCATCGAGAGCCACTCGCCTACTACTACACCTAGGTTTTTTACCCATGCAATAAGAGTATATGGGTATATGCACAAAGATGGGGGACCAAAAAGATGTCAAATTTTTTTTGGGTCCCCCAAAAGCAATAGGGTGTACACCCTATTTTAGTGTGGGATTTTATTTCCTAGATGGGTTAATTATATTTTCCTTTATTCCTAGGATTTCTTCCACATGTTTTTAATCTTTCTTAGGTAAGAATGTAGGTGCCTCCATTTTCTAAATGTAAGTGCCTCCACCTACCAAATTTAGGTGTCACCATTTACTATATGTAGGTGCCTCCACCTACCACATGTAGGTGCCTCCACCTACCACATGTAGGTGCCTCCACCTCTCCTTTGCCTATATAAACAGGCTTCCTTGCTTGTATTTGGATATTGGAGATATATTGGATATGCTATGATAGCATAATAGAGTTTTTCCTTGATGTTGTTATGCCCTCTGAGCATTTACATCAAGTTTGTCTAATATTGTTATTCTGCTTGTTTAATTCCATTTATTTGTCTAATACTTTCAATTGGATTTTGGGTTATATCTATTTTAACAGATTCTAACATGGTATCATAGTTATTTTTGAAAGTTAACATTACTTGGAGGTCTTGTAAAATCTTGTTGTTAATTTCTCTTGCATTTTGTATGATCTGGAGAACAACAAGATTTATGAAGATCCAATAAGTCTCTTTATGCATCCATGGTGTTTTTCATGATCCATTGATAGTAGTGCTTTGAATAATTTTGAGACCAATTCTGACTGCTCCATCATGTCCAAAAGGATCGAGAAAGTCAAGCTTGGCTTTCGTTTCATCCAATTTGGAGATCGTTTGTAAAAGTTACAAAATGGGGTTTGTAGCTCAGATCTACAAGCCAACTTGAAAAGGGAGCATTTTCGGCCCAAAAGGACACCACCATTGTGTTTGAAAGGCCTCGCAGATGAAATTTGATATAAAATTTGCCCTATTTTGGTTTCGGGAGAATTTGTGGCAAATTTATTTTGCCCAAACAATTTGTTTGGCCCTCTGCACACACACCGAGGCAATTTGTAAAATTATCAAAAAATAATTATTATTTTTCTGCGTTATTCCTTAAATTTTATTTTTCACAGCTTTTTTTATTATATCTTCTGGCAAAATTGTTAAGGTATCAATCCTCTATATTCCAATTCGGGTAGGCATCCTGCAAGCATTCCCATCTACCTTGCTTTTATTATTGTACCTGGGCTCAACATATAAATAGAATTTGTGATTATCTTGTGGCACAAATGTGGGACTAAAGTCCCTTATCGCCGCTCTTCCAACTCGGCCCTAAGCCAACCTGCAGTGAGCTCCCTGGGCTTCCTCCACTTCGTGCCCTCAAAGCCACACCTGCTCTGAACTTGTCGAGTCGAGCCCACCTCCTTCGCGCTGTGTCTTCTATGGCCTACCCAAGATCCCTCAACGAAAGACAGTTGAGCTCTCTCAAGCTCCCAACTCGATAAATCTCTGTTGAGCTCAGTTGGCTCGGTCGACTACAGTGCTAACTGCGCCGACCGTTGACCGTCGACGCAGCCACCAAACACGTCAACAGCGTCACCGTGGACCATTGACCACCAGAGTGCTACCCACCAACTCTACCTCTTTTGAGCCTGTGCACCGCCAGCACACCACCTGTGCTAGTGGCTTTGCTTGCTAGCCACTAGGAGCTCCTCCTCTAGTCCTTACAGGGCATTTTTTTCAAACAAGCCTAATTTTCACTCACGGTGTCAAAGTTTTTCAAATGAAATATTGATAGAAAGATGGAGACAAGCTCTTCACCTTAAAGGAGGTTTGGATCGTATATTTTTTCATCTTACCTAGTTTTTTTGCAGATTGAAGTCTAGTAGTGTTTTCTTCATTTGGCCATAACTCTCACCCTGGTGCTCCATTTTTCCAAAATGAGATATCGTCGCAAATCTGGTGAAGAGAAATACACAGATTCTGGGTTCATTTTTCCAAATTTTATCTCTGGTTCACTTTGTAATAGAAATTTTAATTTCGGCCATTATGAGCCTATTAAATATTGTAACTCAAAAATGAGCTCTATAAATGCACTAAATGGTAAAGTGTCAACCTTGTAACATTTTGGGGGGGTGATTTTTCTTGATCTAGTACAGGGGGGTGGTTTCATGTTGTCTCATACACTCTCTTACTATGTGATTTATCTCTCTTTCATTCCACACAACAATCTTATTTTCTACACTAAAATGGATCAATCAACAATTCCATTACTCACATCCTATAACTACTATGAGTAGAAGTCTAAAATGAAAATCTATCTTAAGAAGTTGGGGTTGTATAGAATAACAATGGGTGTCGAAACTAAACCAACATTTCTTGTGGAAAATCCTAAATTTTTCAACAAATGTGTTGAAGCATATGGTACTTTGTGCATGGTTGTATCTCCTGATATTCTCTTTCATGTTGAAACTGCCACAACTCCAAATGATGTATGGACAACATTAGAAGGATTTTTTGGTAAACAAGATGAATTAAGGGGGCATCAATTAGAGAGTGAATTGATAGGATTAAACCCATGTAACTTTTAAACTATTCAAGGCTTCTTCACAAATTTGAAGGCTTTAAGATTGCAATTAAAAGTGTGTGGGATTGATAAGAAAGATTCACAACTAATTCTTAGTGTTCTTTCTAAACTTGGTCAAAACTATTCAGTCTTTGTTTCTACATTCTATGCCATTAAAATTTCCTTAGGAACCAACTATAAAATGCCTTCTCTTGATGAGTTTGCAAATAAAATCACAAAAGAGAAAGATAAATTGATTCACATGGGCACATTGAAGCCCTCTAAATCTCATGCCTTGGCTGCAAATTAGGGCACCAAAGAACAAAGAGGACCTTCTAAATAGGAAAAGAAACAAAAGTACCAAGGAGAAAAGAAGAAAATAAATTTGTTTCCCCAAAAGCAACAAATGTGGAATCTTCTTCAAAAGGTGATAAGTCCAAGAGGGAGAAACCAATGTGTGCCTGTTGTAAGAAACTTGGTCATGATGAACACAAATGTTTATAGAATAAAATTGATCACTTGTCTCATCTTCTTGAAAAGAACAATGTCAAGGTGCCTGATTCTGTTAAGACAAGGTCATCTCAAGAGTCTACAAAGGACACAAGTAAATGGAAAGGAAAGGGTAAGGCTCTAATTGCTGCTGCCTCACAACCATATTCCTGGATAATTGATTCGGGTGCTTCGCACCACATGGCTTCATTATAAGAAAATTTTTATACCTTGGAGTCATTTTCTTTGCCATCTATTCTTTTGGGTGATGACACTCCTTCTGAAGTGCATGGGAGAGGGTTTTTTGACGTGAGCAAAGGAACATTTCATGATGTCCTTGTGTTCCATCTTTGTTAACTAATCTCATATCTGTTTATCAGATCACTCATACAGGCTCTGGAAAAAGAGTTGAGTTTACTCCAGACACAATGGTAATCGGTGAGATCAATAATGGGTCTACAATTGCAGTGGGAAAGTTTGATCATCAGTCTAAACTATATCACTTCTCTCATTTTGTTCCTGATTCTCCTTCACTTACATTACTTACTCACTCAGATGAAGTAAGTCATTTGTGGCATCAGTGGATTGGCCACTTGAACTACCGCTACCTACAACATATTAGTCAGCAAGACATGGTTATAGGATTGCCTTCTATTCAATTCTCTAATGGAGTATGTCAAGGATACATTCTGGGCAAGCATCCTCAAGAAAATTTTGATAAAGACAAAGCATGGAGAGCCACACAGCTCTTGGAGTTAGTACATAGTGATTTGGTAGGACCATTTCCACATCCTTCTTTTAGCAAAGCCAAATATGTCTTAACCTTCATTGATGATCTATCTTGGTATACTTTTGTATATTTTCTCAAACAAAAGTTTGAAGTCTTCGAGTACTTTCAAGAATTCAAAGCTTTTGCAGAAAAACAAACAGGGAAAACTATCAAGGTTCTACATACCGATAATGGGGGGAATATGTCAATCAAATATTTGAGAAATTTTTCATCTCAGAAGGAATTCATCTTCAACACACGGTTCCCTACACTCCACAAAAAAATGGGGTTGCAGAAAGAAAGAATCAGACCTTAAAGGAAATGGCCAACTGTATGATCCACTCCAAATCATTGGCACCTCTGTATTGGGAAGAGGCCATAAACTATTCCAGTTATATCTAGAATCAGGTTCCTCATCAAGCTATGAAGGAAGTCACTCCTTTTCAAGCTTGGATTGGTCAAAAACTCACAATCAAACACTTTCGATTGTTTGGGTCTTCTGCGTGGGCCCACATTCCAGCAGAGAAATGCAAGGTCATGGATCCTTAGAGTAGGCCTTGCATATTTTTTGGATATTCAGATAGTGTCAAAGGCTACATGCTTCTCCATCCTACCACACATGAGTTGTTCATCAAGAGTAGTGTTTGTTTTGAGGAAGATCCCTCTGGTTCTTCTTCTATCACTTCTCCAGCCTTCATTCCTATGGAGACATTGCGACAGCATGATGATAGTTCTTCTGAGGATTTTAATCCTCCTAATCACAATGAGGAGTCTTCCTCTTTTGATGACAATGATGAGAATCAATCTACCTCCTCTCTTAGTCATCATTCAGAGGGTGATTATCATCCTCCAGATTCTTGATATTCTCCAGCCATTGGGCCTCTTTGGGCTCGTTAAACATTGGATTCGGCAGGTTGGGTTAGTGATCCTTCACATGTGAGAAGAACATAGTCACAGTTTGAGCAAGCTCCACATCTCTTCATTTCTATAGCTTCTAATCCATAATTCTTTCAGGAAACTTTGGTATCCCCGACTCGGATGCTACTATGCAAGATGAGTTCAATTCCTTAGAGAGGAACCATACTTGAGATTTAGTCCCTCTTCCTGAGGGAAGGAAACTTGTTCGGTGCAAGTGGATCTATCGAACAAATTTTTTTGCAGATGGGTCAGTTGATAAGTACAAGGCTCACCTATTTGCCAAAGGATTCTCCCAAGTTCCTAGGATTGATTACACTGAGACCTTTGCACCAGTTGCCAAAATGAATTCCATCCAACTTTTCCTTGCCATTGATGCATCCCATCATTGGGAAGTTCAACAGATGGATGTGAAGAGTTCTTTTCTTCATGGTGACCTTCAAGAGGAGATATATATGGAGAAACCACAAGGATTCATCTAGGATCCTTCACTTGTTTTCTGCCTACAGAAGTATCTCTATGGCCTTAAACATGCCCCTCGAGCCTGGTATGCCAAGATGGACTCATTCCTTCTGTCAGTTGGGTTTGATCGGTTCCATTCTGATGTAGAGAGAGGGGTCTTCAAGGTTCCTAAAGGGTTATAAGGGGTGCTAGGACACATTAATGTGATCTAGGACCCCTTTTGACCCTTAGGACACCTTAGGACCCCTTACCATACATCTTAGGTGTCGTAAAGGGCCCTAAGGGGTCATAAGGGGTTCTAGGACATGTTAATGTGTCATATGACCCATTAAGACCACTTACAAGCCCTTAGGACTCCTTACAATTAAGTAGTGTTGTGTGTGGTAAAATGTGTGATCAATATCTGCAACCAAACACTTCAATAAACCATTATATCAAGGGGTTAGCAAAACATGAGATTCAAAGCAATAAAATAAAAACCTTTGAAACCGGCTTATGGATTCCTAGTTGAAGCGAGTATGATTCTATAGTTTTCCATCATATTAGACATAGAGAAATCGGTGACTTGACTACTCCAAAATGGAAGATTCAAGCAAAGCGAGTGAGCAAGATGCACAGACTTGCATACTTTGCTCTTGAAAGCTTGAGAATGGAAATGCATAAACTAGCAAACTACATGCGTAACATTATAAGAAATAGAACTAAGATACAAGATTAAGCTATCAAATGAGAATAACAATGCATCTATATTAAGTTAGGAAGGAATCTAGAATGCCATATAAGCTAAGAAGTGAAACTAACAATGCAAGAAACTACTAATGAAAGCAAATGGCTATGAATTCTCTTAGTAAGATCTATAATGAAAATAGCATAATAAATTTACTCCAAATATTTCTCTATATATTTTGAGCAAGGGAGCTATCCATTTTATAAGAGATTCCAAGAAATGAGTGGTTGAGATTAAGAGGCAAAAGAGATTGATCAATGGTGGAGATGCAATTCCTCTCAATCCATGTGAGATGATAAAGTGATTTTGATTGGTCAACTTTGTGGAGAATAAGACAAATTGGTATTTTCTCCATTTTATTTGTTTTATTTGATTTTTGAGTGCACACCCATGTGTGAATGGGTTCACTTTTTGAACTTAGAACTTTTTTATTTTATCCTAATATTTATGCTTTTTGGGTTTAGGCTTTGATGCTTGATTATTTGATTCAACAAGTTAGGATTAAAATTATATAAGAAAGTTGGATTAAATGCTCAATAATTTAGAGTCTAGCAATAATGTCTTAGATTTAGGATTTATTAAGACCAAATATTTGAGAAAAGGGGGCCAGGGTTTGCTAGATCATTTTTGGGTGATTACAGTTTCCCCTCTTTGACTAATGTGTGATTGATTTGCGAACATATTGGGTCAAAGAACATTTGAAGTTTGATTGAATCTAGAAATAGCTTGATGTGAAGCGATGAAACTATCCCACAGACGAGAACCGATTCTGAACTTGATCGAACTAAGATCGATTGAAGATTTAAAGATATCAGCTTCAAACTTGATTGAGCAAAGACTGATAAAGAGGTCAGCTCCAGACTTGATCGAGTGAATACTGACAAGGATATCTAAAGATATCATCTTAGGGCTTGATTGAGAGAATACTGATAAAAGAGTTTGAGCATTTAGCTTGATGTTAAGTGATGAAACTAAATCTTCGTCCTCCAAGCAGATTTCCAATTTAGATTAAGTTTGAATGATGAACCAACCTGATGTGGTGCGATGAGACTAATTGCCATTCGATTGATTGATTGGGATAATTGACTTGATATGGATCCTGATGAAGCCAATTACTAGATTGAGGGGAGTTCTCAGATTGATATGGTGCAATGAATCTGATATACCCCTAGAGCTTGAGATTTGATGCGCAGTGATGAGAATCACTTGATTAGGTCTTGGTTTGAGTAAGGGCCTGATGCCTCTAGAGATTGAACTTATTGATGTGAATCAAATTGTTGATATAATGGTACTTCCCCCTCAGGAAAAAAATTGAAAGGAGGGGAGGCACAAGCCCAATAGATCAAAAAAGCATTGAGAAATGTGAGATGCAAGCCTGTTTTATGTCTGGTTAACCAGGTTTGACCAAAAATTGACTTAAGTTGACTTTTTGGATTGAAGAGGGAAATGCGCAAGAAATTTGATCAAAAGGAATCTCGAATAAAAATCATGTGAGGAAAGCATCAACAATCAACTGCATTTGTTAAAATTAGGTTAAATATTTGAGGGTCAAAACATCATCAGATTTCAATTTCGGTCCTGAAAATGGATTCAAAGCAGTCTGATTAGCCAAGGGTGCAATTTTTGCCTCCATAGGAGTATTTTTAAAATTAGGTCAAATTTCTATATAAGGCCTAGAGGGGTCATTTTCAAATCATTTTCACCATCCACCTTTTGAGTTTCAAGAAGCTTCTCTAAGCGCGAATGGTGGTCCTGGTGTTTACTCATCATTTTGAGTGTATGCGGAGGCATGGACGGCCTAGAGATTACACACCACCTGTAAGTAGTCAATAAATGTCATCTTTGCATGTGATTTTTCCTATTTTAGTCAATTTATTCATGTTTTTGCACACTTTTACCATGTATCTGTGGTTTGTCATACTGTCCTGCGAAAGGGCTTGTACGAAAATCTACCAAAAAATCTTTTGTGACATGAAGACATTAGATTTGTCGCATGGGCCTAACCCACCTATCGCATGAAAATATTCAAGCTTGCCCCTTTTTCGCATGAGGGCATCAAGTTTGTCATATCATACTGATTTTTCATCTAGCCTTTGATCTTTTGTCATATGAACCTTGGGGCCTGTTTTGTCTTCCTTTTGTTGTATGGGAACAGAGGCATTTTTCTCTTAATTTTGTCATCCAGTTACGTGTTTGTCTTTCTTAGTAGTTTTTTTGTGATCTTTTTTTATTACATTGTAGTGGTTTCACTTTGATTTGATGTTGATACTAATGTTTTTTCTATTTTTTGTCTCCATGTAGGTGCAGTTGCCTGATATTTAGTTTAGATCCACTTATCCAGCTACCTTGCAGTTAGTTCGTGGCTTATCAGATGACCATAAGGCACATATCCGAGCTTGTGGTCTTTCGTGGTTGCTATAGATGCCTGATATTCAGGTGAACCATGAGATGTTGACTGTGCTAGTGGAGAGATTCCACAGCGAGGACAACACATTTCACTTGTCGATGGGGGAGATGACCATCACTCTCGAGGACATCTACAGGATTCTTTGGATCCCTTTTGTTGGAGTGTGTGTGGAGTATGATTCCACACCTTTAGTTGGCGTATGAGCACTAGCTCAAGTATTTCATAATTCGTTGATTATAGATCAATCCATCTCTTGGGATACATTGGTAGAGAGTTATGGAGAGAAGCGGCCTTTGGAGTGCATGCTTGCAGGGTTCATTGGTTGTTTCCTTATGGTTGATTGATCATAGTAGGGGTTTATATGTGGTGTGGCTCAGATGCTAGAGAAGTTGATTACTCATCCAGAGAAGCTTGGTTGGGGTTAGTGCCTCCTATCACAGATGTATCATGAGATTCATGAGATTGCTTATAGGGGTATCTAAGGCATGACCACATAAGTTGTGGTTTTACAGATACAGGCCTAGGAGCATCTCCCAGTTTGTAGACCTATCATAGAGGATACACGATAGGGCAGACAACCCTATGTCTATAGATATTTAGGTTTCATTACATAGCCCTTTCTGGGAAAGACAGATTATTGAAGGCGCTAGCTTGATGATTTGATCTTGGTTACGTGGTGACCTTATTTGCAAGTAGAGGTTTGGGATGAGTGGAGGACAGTCTGGAGAGAGTTCTTTGTCTCCTGCCCATTGTTGGGCAAGACATCCTCAATGATAGAGAGATTTACACTATCTTGAGTGTTGTGGCAGTATGGTTGTATCCAGAGTATCTCCACAGAGTACACTGCCTATGCCCGATTTTTGGACGAGGAGCGTAGAGGCTGGTCTCACAAGTAAGATTTTTATTTGCATATTCTTCTTCTTCTGTTGTCTTGCGTAGATATCTCAGAGTTTGCAGATCATAAACTGAGTGTTTGAAATGTCGTTATGCAGGCTATCATTGGTGTTGTGCACTTAGGAGCTCATTGAGCTTAATCTACTGGCGTGGGAGTACCTGGAGGGAGTTACAGATGTAGGGGTTACTCCAGAGTATCGGGACCATTTATCTCGGTATCCTTTTCCTATATTTATAGATCTGACAGAGAGAGTGCCTAGGATCGATGAGGATGCCCCAAAGTAGGCACCCATGGTAGATGCATCGATTGCTCCATAAAGAGCATGAAAAAGAGAACCTTAGAGACCACCATAGAGAACTCCTACTTAGCCAAGAGCAAGATCATAGACCGATCCTAGCATGAGTAGGACTCCAGGGTTAGAGCAACAGAGAGATCATGGGGAGATGGGCACCCTAGGGTTGATTGGAGGATAGGTACTAGCCACATAGGTTGCAGAGGAGGAGATGCCAAACACGCAGCCTGACCTAGGGCTAGATGACATAATTAGGGTAGTCCGGCAGCGCCGAGAGGCATGGGAGGCTGCAGAGCAGGAGGGTCCTCAAAGAGATCCGTAATCAGTGCAAGAATTGATTAGGTCACTGAAGACACGATTGCGAGCCACTCAGACACAGTTGGCAATAGCCCGGTCTTAGATTGCAGAGTGGGATCGAGTGATTGCAGGACATAATGAGAGAGCTTAGGCTTTGTAGAGCCATGTGACATTTTAGACTAGTAGGGAGGCCTACTATGTAGCAGAATACAATGCAGTGGTTCATATGGCACAACAGGTGCCATCATATTCACATTATTTAGCATGATCCGAGGGAGCAGGCCTTCCACCTTAGATATATGTTCCTCCATGCCCACCGCCTAATGGTAGCAAGAAAGGAAGCAAGACTTGATCATCCCCTTTCTTGTCTTATCCAATTCTAAGATTCATTAGATTTGTACATGATTCATCTGCACCGAAGGTGCACATTTTTGCTTGATATTTATGAGAGAACATTCTTTTGAATACACCGACATAGTTGATATATACGATGATCCTTTTTGGTACTCAATATGTTATCTTGTCTTTATCTCTTGTTATATATCTTTTTGTTGTATGATCTTTTGATGTTGTATGCTTTTTGTAGCTTAGATCATAAATGATAGATGTAAATCATGTGTGCTTCGTTTATCTTATGCCTAATACATGTCATGCTCTTGTTCTTTTTACTGACCCCTTTGTGTGCAGATAGGTAACCTTAAGGAGATGAAATGCAGTTGATTGTGTCAACAAAGGATTAGAGGAAGCGATAGGTTAAAGGAATACCTCCGTATTAAGTTTATTTGATGGAGTTTGTTTACAATGATATCATGCAAGCCTAGAAATGCAACCTACGACGTGAGTCAAATCACTGATTTTGTTAGTCACTATATTTTCATCATTTAGACGTTTGGGACACCAGAGTCAATACAATCCCCACTGGTACCAGTAGAACCATAAGGATATGAATACAAATCTTCATCGGATAGATGTGAGAAACAAATGCAAACATCTAGGCACAAGAGTCGAGATGACTAGAACACTGTTTGTAGTTGATATAACAAAAGTACACTAGTATCAAGACATTTATAGCCAAGATAACCATGAGTGCGTTGTTATTGAAACAAGAAGAATAAGAAACAAGGAGATAGGACCAACCTCACCTTATGGTGAAAGAGAATAGGATCGAGGGATGTGTGGTTGATCCACCTAAATGTGGAAGCTCTTATCACATACACCCTACTATCTTGACATAAAGATCATTGGAACTACACAAATAAGCAGAAATCAAATAAAACATAGGAAATCATTGATAATAGACAACATGCAAGAAAAGGTGTCAGCAATCCTTCAGTTTGTTTAACTTGTTGATGCGGGTGTTGAGAAACATTGTCGTATTGGTTTGTTTGTGTGTTATTGAGCGCATGTTATCCAATGTTGTGTTAAGAAACGTAGGTTTGTCCATAATGGAGTGTTTAGAAATACTGTTGATTAAGGTGTTGAGAAACACTAGTGTGTTAGTGGAAAATTGTCCAGAGAAGGAGACCAATTTGTGAGGACTTGACAGGTCTGACTGATATGATGTTGAAAAGAAGGAGGCCTATACAAGACCTAAAGATGGCTTTAATAAGTGAAGCAAGGACTGGATTGATGTGATATCCCAGAAGAGTATGAAGGTCATCCCACATATGAGATAAGCCAAGTTATGCGTTGATAGATGGAGCGCTGAGTTACAAGTGGTGAATGTTTCCAGGTTTTCACCACTTGACAGAAATTGCAACCAAGGCACCTGTTTCCAGGTTTTCACCAAGGCACTTTTTCTTAATTTTTTTATTTTTTGATTTTTTGTGTTTTTCACTTTTTACTTTTTTCTTTCTTTTTTTTTTTATTGAATCATCAAGGTGCCTGTTTGCCAGGTTTTCACCAAGACAAATATTTTTTTCAGGACTTTTTCCAAATGTTTTTGATCTTTCTAGTTTTTTGTTGTTTTTGATATTTTTTCAAGATCATATTTGTATGTACATGCTATTAAGTAGCGAGAATGATCAAGCCTATAACTTCTTTAGGTGGAGAGTATTGATGAGATTAGTAAAGGTATCCCCTTCTAGAGTTGATAGTTTATAGGCCCCAGAGCCAAATGCTATAGTGATCACAAATGAACCGAGCCAGTTGGGTTCAAACTTCCCCTTTTGTTCACAATGTTGTTGATTTTTTGGATTTTCTTTAAGCACAAGGTCTCCAACCTAGAATTCTCTTTGTCTCACTTTCTTGTTGTAGCCTCGAGACATTCTCTTTAGATAGACCCTCAGATGGTCAAATGCTACTTTTCTGTGTTCATCAAGTAGTTCTAGCTCCTGGATTCTAGAAATCTGATAATCTTCGTCAGTAATGAGTCCATGTAGATTGACTCAGAGCGAGGTATTTATGTCTTAATGGGAAATACAGATTTTGCGCCATATACTAAGGAAAATGTTGTTGCCCCTATAGGTGTTTTGATGCTAGTTCTGTAAGCTCGTAAGGCAGGATTGAGTCGAAGGTGCCAGTCCTTCCCAGTCTTATTCACTGTTCGATGCAAGATTTTCAAGATTTTCTTATTGGAGGCCTTGACCTGTCTATTCCCTTGAAGGTAGTAAGTAGAGGAATAGTGTTGGGTGATTTTAAACTTGTGACAAAGTTCATCCATGTCTTTGTTTTTAAATTTCCACTCATTGTCTGTCACAATGGATGAAGGAATGTCATATCTGCAGATGATATAATTGAGGATAAACATGGATAATTTCTTGCATGTAGCTTTAATCAAATTAACTGCTTCAACCCACTTTGTGAAGTATTCAGTGACTATTATAATGAATTTGTGTCCACCAAAGGATGAGGGATAAATTTTATTGATCAGATCATAGGCCCATTGTTGAAATGGCCAGTGGGTAATAAAAGGTAACAAATCGCGTGCAAGAGCATGAATTAGGTTACCATGATTCTACCATTTTTTTTATGTCTTGGAAAAATGTATGGTATATTTTTCCATAGAGGGTCAGTAGTATCCTTCCCATAGGAGTTTCTTAGCTAGTGAAAGACCATTCGAATGAGATCCACAGACACCTTCGTGGACTTCCTCTAGTGTGTGCTTAGACTCATCGTGTTCTAGACAACTAAGGAGAGTACCATAAATACCTCTTCTATACAGGTCGTCAGCCATAATCAGGTAACGAGATGCATTCCTCATAAGATTTCATTTTTCATTTTTGGATAGGTCATTAGGCAAGGTTTGATTTTGGAGGTAAGAGTAGATATGAGTGTAACGGGAAGAATCAGTACCCACTAGGGAGCACATGACTTGGGATTCTGAGGAAACGTAAGCAGGGAAAAGGAGTTCTTCCACCAGGATGTCATAGCGAGAGTGATGTTGTTCAAGTTGTAACATGGAGGCCAAGGTGGCCATAACATTAGTTGCTTTGTTTCCTTCTCTTGGTATCTATTGGAAAGTAACAAATACAAAATATTTCTTAAGAGCATCAATCATTCATTTATATGGTATCAATTTATCATCCTTTGTTTGGTATTGGTCATTGAATTGGTTGATTACTTGTTGTGATTCACCATAGATGTGCAATTCAGTAATTTTCCATTCGATAGCCATCTTTAAACCATTTTCTAAAGCTTCATATTCTGCAATGTTGTTAGTGCAAGGGAACATCATTTTGTAAGCTTTTGGGATCTTGTATCCTTATGGTGTGATAAAGAGGGTTCCAACACTAGCTCCTTGTTGTGTAAAGGATCCATCAAAGAACATTGTCTAGGTATGCTCTGTGAGATGTAGAATAGCTTTATCAGGAAATTCTATCAGCAGTGGTCATGTATCTTGCAAAGGAGCATCAATGAAGTGATCAAAATTAACTTGTCCTTTGATTACTTTTTTGTCAATGTATTCAATGTCAAATTCTCTGAGGAACATAACCCACTTAGCCAACCTTCCAGTGAGAGTTGCTTTTCTTAACAGGTACTTGAGAGGATCTATTTTAGCAATTAGCTTAACAAAGTGTGCCAGCATGTAGTGTCTTAGTTTTTGAGAAGCAAAAACTATAGCAAGGCAAGATTTTTCAATAATAGTGTAGTTATGCTCATAGGACACCATGGTTTTGCTTATGTAATATATGGCTCTTTCTTTTCCTGTTTCATCTTGTTGTGCTAGCAAAGCTCCTATGGATGTTTCAGTAGCTGAGATGTAGAGAAGAAGATGATTTCATGATATTGGTGCCATTAGTATAGGAGGATTAGCGAGATACTCTTGGATTTTCTAGAAGTGTTTTTCCCACCCTTCGTATGATTTGAACGTAACTCCTTTGTACAAAGTTCTTGTAAAGGGTTGTGCTTTATCTGCAAGTTGGTATATGAATCTTATGATAGATTAGAGTCAGCCTTGTAGATTCCTAACCTGACTTATGTTGCGAGGAGGTTTCATGTCCATTATTTCCTCTACCTTCTCAGGATCAACCTCAATTCCTTTGGCTTAAATAATGTAGCCCAACAGCTTTCCAGAAGTTACACCAAAAGCACACTTTTTAGGATTTAGTTTGAGCTTGAATTGTTCCATTCTGTCCAGAATCCTTTCTAAATCCTCTAGGTGGGTAGCTCTTCTTGCTATTTTTTCCAAAGTGTCATCTACATAGTCCTCCATGTTTTTATACATCATATCATGAAATATAGTGGTCATAGCTCATTAATATGTCGCTTGAGCATTTTTGAGGCCAAAAGACATGACGTTCCAACAAAACATGCCCCAAGTGTAGGTGAAAGTGGTTTTCTCTTGATCTTCAGGAGCTATTCTTATCTAATTGTAGTCGGAAAAGCCATCCATTAGTGAGTAAATCTCATAACCAGTTGTGAGATCCACAATCATGTCAATATTAGGTAATGGGAAGCCTTGTTTAGATCCTTGAAGTCTGTGCAAACTTGAATGGACTTGTCATGTTTAGTCACAGGGATAATATTAGAAATCCAATCAGTGTAAGCTATAGCATGAATGAATTAAGCCTTTAGTAGCTTCTCTAATTTTTCTTTGACTAATAGTGCCACATGAGGATGCATTTTATGGAGCTTTTGTTTGACCGGCTTGATTCCTGGAGCAATTGATAAATGATGCATAATCAAGTCTTTGTCTAGTCCTAGCATATCTGAATAGGACCAAGCAAAGTTGATTTTCTTTTTCGTGAAGAATTGAACAAATTCTTATTTTTCTTGCTCAGATAAAGATTGTGCTAGGTAGATTAGCTAAGGTGCTTCTGTTGTTCCTAGATTCACTGCTTGTGTTGGTTCTATCAGCATAGATGATCTTTTTTGAAGATGATTAGGGAGGAGGTCAAGTTCCCCATCCTCGAGTGCCTCGAAGAGGTTTTCACTATTGGATACACCTTTTTTCTTTTACTATTTTTAGTTCTGATACTGCCACAAAGTGGTTTTCACCATCAGACCTTTTTTTATTTTTGTCTTTTCTCTTTAGGCTGAGGAACTTGATGTCCCCCTCTGTCATGTTTATGCTTTTTACGCTGGTGGAACAGGTGATAAGTTCAATGGAATTCAAGTAGAAGGCCAAAGTGTAGTTGTTAGGAGAAGAAATGAGGTCTAGGGGCACATCAGGGTTCCATTCAATGAGTTCAGGATGGACAAGAGGTAGGGATTCAGCAAGTTCCAATGATAGCACCGATTTATCTGGATCAAGGTCTTCAATAGGTAAGAGAATATCTATGATAGCACTCTCTGAAGGGTTTCCTAGAATATGATTTGTCCTAACACTTCTAGTGGAGTCGTTGTTGGTAGTACAAGGATTCTATCTGTTTGACCTAGCGTTAGCGTTTTCTCATGCTTCTCAAGCAGACACATGCTCTAAAAAACACTCATTAGCATGACTTGAATTCTCATACACGGTGGAGGATCCATGTTGATTTCTTGAAGGTCTCTAAGAGCCCAAGTTGTGTCGTTTAACTCTATTTCATGATCCCACTGTGCCCATCATTCATTTGCAAGATTATTCCTGTGACTGGTGAATGTATGGTTATCTTTGTTGCTAGCTAATGCGGAGGAATTACTAGAGCACCTGTCAGAATCCTAGTCATGAGTAGTTGATGCAAGAGAATTCTAGGGTTCTCTCCCAAAATTCTAGTTTGTGTTATGTGGAAGAGGCGGCCTTTCTGCCTCTTCAAAGTCATCGTTGGGAATAAGAACGAGTTTTGATTTAGGATGTTCACTTAGAGGTTTATTGGTGTGAACATTGTCTTCATGCAAAACATAGGGTGAAAATTTGTGAACCATGTCTACTTCGATATCCATAGTTGCATCATAGAAGGAGTCCCACTCATACTCATTAGAATTTGTTTCAATTGAGTGAGGTAAATCTAACACATGTATAGGAGCCACGGTTTTCCCCTAGTTAGGATGCTATTCTGGTAGGGTATTATCTTGCCGATAATCAAACTGGATAGGAGAATGATCTTTGTCTTCCAAAAAGTGAGAGAGAGTCCTTGTGACACTGAGGTAGTTATTGTTTTCATGTTTCCGGTCCGTTCCACATTGAGTGGACTCATCCTCTAACTTTTGAGAGGCACGAGGAGAGGCCTCTTCAACAGCGTGCACCCCATCATTTGAGAAATGTGGTAAGTTAAGGACATGGGAGGTGAAGACAAGTTTCCCCTAGTTAGGATGTTTATCTTTTGTTTCTAGGTGCATGCCTGACTCTTGAGTTGATATCTCTATGACATTCGTTAAAGCATCAGACCCATTTGGTTCAAAGGAAGCTCTGTAAAATGATGAAACATAAGGTTCCCCTTGGTAAGATGGATTTTCTATGGTGGAAAGCATCAATTGTTCAAAGGGGAGAGGAGTACTCTTGGTCTCATCTTTAGTATATGTATCATATGCATCTGCGTGAGAGCTACTAGGATGGTTGTCTTTAGGAGAAGGATGAATCATTTTCTCATGGTATCCCATGCCAATCTTGTCTGTGGGATCTTGAAATTTAGCATGAAGGGGTTCTACAAGACCTTTTCCCTTTCCCAAGGGTCCTTTACCTATATATCCCATTTGTTTCATCATCTGGTATCCTTTCCATATTTATGTGGGCATATCTCCACATGTTTTACTTCATTATATTGCTCTTCATCTTTGAACAACTATGCAAGAATAACCTTTTCTTGTTTCTCTTCTGAAAGAGACACTCGTGCCTTCACCATTCCACTTCCCTCATGTATTTCTACTTGTTTACCATTTGAAGGTGGGAAATATGAGGATGGCATACCATTTGAAGGTGGGAAATATGAGGATGGCATACCATAAGATCTGGGAGAAGTAGCAAGAGAAGTCAACTGGTATTCTCCCATGCTTGTGTTGTTAATCTTAAGCTTTGCCTCAAAGCTTTGCATTAGTTCCTTTTGAGCTACTTCAGAATTTTGTAATGTCTCCTTATTGTGTGGAACCATACTGTCAGCTTGCTTCAAGTGTTACAGGAGTCGGTGTTGTCAGCCAGAATGGACACTTCCACCCTATTGTAGGGAAATTTTACACATTGGTGATACATGGAGGGGATCGTCTGCATATCATGGATCCATGGTCTCCCTAGCAATATATTGTATGTGAGAGGAAAATCAAGCACTTGGCACGTGACATTTCTTCCAATATGACCTACCTGATGGAGAGTACCACAAGTCCTTTAGATGATCGCCCTTCCTTGTTGTATGCCTTAATAGTGATCTTCCTTCGAGGATCAATGGTATGTTCATAAAATCCTAATGTTGTGACTAGCTTGAGAGTACAAATATTTAACCCAGTGCCTCCATCTATCAAAACATTCCTGACCCAACTTTTGTGAATCAAAACCTCTATGTGAAAAGACTGATTGTGTGGGTGACTAAGGGATTTGTCATCTTCTTCTAAGAAAGATAGATAGTGAGGAGAAGTCAGATGATTAACCATGGTCTGGAACCAACCAAGATCGAGGTCCTTAGGAACATTGGTTTTGACAAACGCAGTCTCAAGGACTTCCTTATGTGAAGGTGATAATTTTAGCAACTCTAATATAGAAATCTGAGCAGGAGTTCATTGTAATTGATCAATCAAGTTGTAGTTTGTAGTAACCTTCTTTGATGATGAAGGTTTGTCTATTGATGCAAAAATTTGTTTAGATGTAGATGTCACTCCTTTAAGAGTGACCTTGGATTGACCCCTAGTGACCACATTGACAAAATCAGGTTCCTTATCCTTAATGATAATAACATTGAAGGACCTATCAGAGGGTTCGAGCATTTAGATCACATTGTCAGTGTTGGCATATGTATGATCTACTACCTCAAAGCTTTTGAGGATTCTCATTTCTCATAGGATGGAAAAGGTTGCTTGAAGGCCTTATGATCATCGTTTGAGCCGTGAGTGCCAACTGTGATGTTTTTTTTATCGATTAGATCTTGTATCACATGCTTTAGTTTCATACAGTCGTTTGTCCAGTGTCCTTTATTTTTATGAAACTCGCAGTAGTGATCATCATTCCACCATTTGGGTTTTACCTTGAGTTCCCATGGTTTCAAGTTGGGAATTGTGATGATCTTGTTGGCCACCAATGTTTTTAGCGCATCTTCCAAAGGTTCTCCAAGAGGAGTGAAGTTTCGCTTGGGTCGCGAAATCCAAGGTGCTTTGTCTTTATGAGCATCCTTAGTGTTTTTTGAAGTGTTGGCAGTAACTGAACTATGCCTGGCACCCTGTATACTAGTAGTGAGATTAAATACTAGCTCATTGGTTTTAATCTCAGGTGAGTCAACTACACCATCGTTAACCATGTTGCAATTCTTATTCTAGTATTTACTCTTATCCTTGTTATTGTTATTGTTATTGTTATTGTTATTGTTGGAAGACTTGATGTCTTTATCCAAAGGAATATCCCATTTTCTGACAAGAACATCCTCGATTCTCATAGCATTGTCAACTAAGTCACCAAAAGAGGTATGTTTTTGCATTTTTGTTGCGTAGTTCATCTTAGGAACCAGATTATTGATGAAGATGTCAATCTTTTCCGGTTCGGGTATTTTTCTAGGGTATCTTGCAAATATCTTCCTCCATCTTTGCGGGAATTTAAAAAATGGTTTGCTAGTATGTTGCTTGGTGTTGCAAAGGTTGAATATAGTAACCGTGTGTAAGATGTTGTAAGAGTAGTGTTGTATAAACCTTTGTACCAACTCATCAAATGTATGTATGCCAAGTGTGAGTTTTGTGAACCATTCCAAGGCTTGGCCACTAAGGCTTCATAGGAATAGTCACATAAGATATGTCATCTCATGCATAAATTCAATCATAAGAGCGCAAAACTCTCTTACATAGTCTTGAGGGTCACCTTCCCCATTGTATTTATCGTACTTAGGAATTTCAACCTTTGGGGTAAAAGGTGGCATGTGCAAATTCTTATAAAAAATGAATGGACACATGGATTCCAATGAGTATTTGCTAGGAGGTTGTTCCTTTTCTTTCTTGAGTTCCCTTAACTCGCATCTCATGTCTTGCAATTGTTGGTTGAGAATAGTGATAGGTGACTCTTCTTCCTATTGTATGAGTCCCTCAATGTCAAAATTAGGTGGAAGCTTAACACCTATTGACACAAGATGCATGAAATATGTGTCCTTGTCTAATTGCATGATAGTGTGCATCATCTTTTGAAAGTGTTTATCTTGCTAACACTTCCTAATCTCTTTGGAAGTGGGCTCCTCTATGGAAGAAGAAGCACTAGGATGTTGACTTTGGTGATCATGCTAGGACCCCCAATCATAAGCTGAGATGGTTGATGTGTTGTGTGCAACCAAAGTTTAAGAGTCAAACAAGGGTATTGTCAGTTGTGGATTTGAAGTGTCCTTATGTGAGATCTCAAAATTTGTCTTGGGTTTATGAAAATAAGGTAGGACTTGAGTAAATTTGTCTATAGATTTTCCCTTGGAATCAAGATCATCATTTTGAATTCTCGTTTGGACCATGTACGAAAATCTATGACTAACGTATCTAGAGGATCAAGTTGTCAAGTCAATGTCAAAGCTTCAAAGTTTTGTTTGATGAAGAAAAAGAGATTTGGTTGTTGAACTTGTACAAGATATCATGTGTTTGAGGTTTGGATACCTGCTAGATGATACTTGTGACAAAGTTGATAAGTAACCAAGAGCAAAGAGCCAATATGATTGAGAAAATTGTGAAAAGCTAGGACAAAATACAATGACAAGTATAACCACCAGATCCTAAAGTTGAAAAGACCGTGACAAGGTATGATAGCTGCTGCTGCAAGAATGTGACTAAATGAAACAGATCTTAATATTGGACTGATTTCAACTCAAGTCTCATACGACAATACAGGGGTTCCCAAATGACAATACATGAGTCCTCATACGAGTTTTTGCCCTCTAGATGTGTTGTCATATGACAAATGCAATGGAATGAAACATCAAAAGACTCTAGGACAATTTGTCACTTGTGTGTAAGAGATTTTGGCCAATTTTGTCTAATGTTTGAGGTGATAATTTTGACATGTACTATTTTCTGCTGTCAAAGTGTTTTTTGTTTGAAGGATATGTCAAGTTTCAAGGTGTACAAGCACATCAAACACAAAGTGTGAAGAAACAAACACTTTCTAACCTATAGACAATTTAGCTTAGTATCACAATCTTTGCCCACGCTTGATATTCCTTCACCTCACATAAAGTGATATTGGCTTTTGTCGGGACTAGGCACGTTGTGGGTTTTGGAAAGAGACTCAATGCTCGAATTGCATAAGCTCCCCTATGCCACATTCATGTTTTAAACATCCTTGGGAATACATATGTTGGGTGTAAAATCTTGGGGTGATCCGAGTAAAGTCCACTTGGATCAATCCTTGCAAAAATATTATGATACTTTCGGAGGTAGATCGGGTAGCCTCTATCTAAAATGTGTCTAGTAAGTTCATCCATTCATGACTACCCCTTGTAGTTTTGCAAGTGAAATTAAGGCATATAGCCCTTCAAGAACCCAAAATGTATAGTCTTGCACGCAAAATTCAGACCTCTCGGTCCTACAAAAGTTTAATGTATCTCCCTTGTAGTATTGTAAACAAGATTGAGACCAATAATGGACCTACAAGCGCCCAATCAAATGTAGTTCTTACTTAGCAAGACTGGGGAAACGAGGCCCTACAAGTGACAAAGCATTAGATATAGAAATATCCATGTCTTCCCTCTCTTTGGATTGAAGGCATTTGATTATAGTGGGGTGGAAGTAGCCAGGTCCGCTTGTTCCCCACTTGGGTTGTTCTCAAGAGATTGCTCCCTTGGCAGGCCCTCTAAAGGTTTAACTTGAAAAGTAAATGGATTGGCGATAAAAAGGATTCTAGATTTATGATTTTCCCACAAGGGGAAAAGAGCATACTCTCCTATCTAGTGTCGTTTTCTCCACACACACACAAGACACGCTTTAAGTTCTTTCCCAAAGATTTAATTTCTTGATACAAAACAAGTGAGTCTAGGTTTTTGATCTTCCCAAAAGGGAAGAGAGCATACTCCCCTAACACTTGCTTCAAATTAGACAAAAAGATCTCTCTAGTTAATCTATGTGCCTAAGAAACAAAAGAAAATGCTAACAAGCACGATCATTTGGTTGATGTGATCTCAAAGCAACCTATGAATACAACCATTAGTAATCTCAAATTTCCTTTCGCGGGTGTCCTACAAGGACAAACCATTAGTATCTTTAAATCGATCAGATTTCCACAATCCATTGAGTTTATAGCTAGATTTCTAGTGTTGATTGTGTGAGTTTTTAAGCATCAACGTTTCGGATCACACTCCGTGATCCATCATCAGGATGAGAGAACAATAAGGAGAAAATAATGTCATAAGACATGAAATATCTTTATCAAAATAGTGTGCAAATGTGGCTTTGTCAAGCGTGTCTTCCTCAAAAAATTCTACAAAAACCAGTTAGGCTACAAAAATAGATAGTAAAAATACCATAGAAGACATGAAATACATCAAAAAACAAAAAATAGCTCAAGAGAAACCCTAAAAATACTTGTTTTTTTCCAAACGACAAAGTACAAAATACAGAATGGCATCAAAACTTGTACAACAATACATCAGATGTCATAAGACAAAATAGAGTCTCACAAAACCTCATACAACAAATCTAATGCTATGATACGACAAAAGGTAGGAAATGAAATCTCATACGATAATATACCTTTTTCCAGACGACAAAGTACCAATCTGTGATTTGTCATACGACAAAGAACAGAGAACAGTATGACGAAAAGTGTAATTTCATCAAAAATATGCAAGAAATCATGAAAATAGAGAAAAAATGCAACTTTTTGCCCCACAGTGGGCACCAAAAATGTTTGTGGTAAAATGTGTGATCAATATCTACAACCAAACACTTAAATAAACCATTATATCAAGGGGTTAGCGAAACATGAGATTCAAAGCACTAAACTAAAAACCCTTGAAACAACCTAGTTGAAGCAAGTATGATTCTCATAGTTGTCCATCAGATTAGACATAGAGAAATCGGTGACTTGACTACTCCAAAATGGAAGATTCAATGCAAAGAGAGTGAGCAAGATGCATAGACTTGCATACTTTGCTCTTGAAAGATTGAGAATGGAAATGCATGAACTAGAAAACTACATGCATAACATTATAAGAAATATAACTAAGATGCAAGATTAAGCTATCAAATAAGAAGAAAAATTCATCTATATTAAGCTAGGAAGGAAACTAGAATGTCATCTAAGCTAAGAAGTGAAACTAACAATGCAAGAAATGCAAGAAACTACTAATGAAAGCAAATGACTATGAATGCTCTTAGTAATCTCTAGAATGATTTAGCATAATAAATTTACTCCGAATCTTTCTCTATATATTTTGAGCAAGGGAGCTATCCCTTTTATAAGAGATTCCAAGAAATGAGTGGTTGAGATTAAAAGGAAAAATAGATTGATCAATGGTGGAGATGTAATTCCTCTCAATCCATGTGAGATGATAAAGTGATTTTGATTGGTCAACTTTGTGGAGAATAAGACAGATTGGTATTTTCTCCCTTTTATTTGTTTTATTTTATTTTTGAGTGCACACCCATGTGTGAATGGGTTCACTTTTTTGAATATAGGACTTTTTTATTTTATCCCAATGTTTATACTTTTTGGGTTTAGGCATTGATTCTTGATTGTTTGATTCAACAAGTTAGGATTAAAATTATATAAGCAAGTTTGATTAAATTCTCAATAATTTATAGTCTAGCAATAATGTCTTAGATTTAGGATTTATTAAGACCAAATATTTGAGAAAAGGGGGCCATGGGTTTGCTAGACCATTTTGGGTGATTACAAGTGTATGGTAAGGGGTCGCAAGGGTTATAAGGGTTCCTAGGACACATTGATGTGTCCTGCGACCTCTTAACAATACTTACGACCCCTAAGATGTAGAGAGATGGATCTTCAAAGGTCTTAAGGGGTCATAAGGGGTTTTAGGACATATTAATGTGTCCTAGGACCCCTTATGACCCCTTATCATACATTTTAGAGGTCCTAAACGGTCGTAAGGGGTCCTAAGGGATCCTACAACACATTAATGTGTCTTAGGACCCCTTAAAACCCCTTCTAGTACCCATCAACATTTGTTAGTGTATGGAAATGGGTCGTAAGGGGTCTAAGGTGTCCTAAGACACATTAATGCATGGACTATGACCCCTTAAAAACCATTACAACTCATAAGATGTAAAGAGATAGGTCTTAAAGGGTCATAAGGGGTCTTAGGACACATTAATGTGTCCTAGTACCCCTTATGACCCCTTAGGATGGCTTATGACACCTTACAATACATCTTAGGGGTATTAAATAGTCATAAGGGGTCATAAGAGGCTCATTAATGTGCCCTAGGATCTCTTAAGACCACTTATGACCCCTTACCATACATTAGTGTATAGTAAGGGGTCCTAAGGGGTGTTAGGGAGTCCTAGGACATAGTAATGTGTCCTAGGACCTATTAACAACCCTTACAACAAATAATATGTAGAGAGAGGGGTCCTAATGAGTACTAAGGGGTCCTAAGACCCCTTACCCTACATATTAGGGGTGCTAAAGGGTACTAAGGGGTCATAAGGGGTTCTAGGAGCCCTTTATGACCCCTTTATGAGCCCTTAGGACCAATTACCATACATCTTAAGGTTCAGGTAAAAGGTCTTAAGGGGTCATAAGGGGTCCTATGACACATTAATGTGTCTTAAGACCCCTTACAACCCCTTAGGACACATTACCATTCACTAGTGTATGGTAAGGTGTCCTAAGGGGTCTAAGGGGTCCTAGGACACATTAATGTGTCATAAGACACCCTAAAAACCTTTATTATCCTTAAGATGTAGAGAGAGGGGTCTTTAAGGGTCCTAAAGGGTCAGAAGAGGTCCTTGGACATATTAATGTGTCTTAGGACCTCTTTTGACCTGTAGAAAACCTTAGGACCCCTTACCATACATCTTAGGGGTCATAAAGGCTCTTAAGGGGTCATAAGGGGTTATACGACACATTAATGTGTACTAGGACCCCTTAAGACCACTTAAAAATTCCTAAGACCCCTTACCATTCATTAGTGTATGGTAAGGGTCCAAAGGGGTCATAAGGGGTATAAGGGGTCATAGGGCACATTAATGTGTCCTAGGACCCCTTGACAACCCTTTCAACCCCTAAGATGTAGAGAGATGGGTCTTCAAGGGTCCTAATGGGTGATGAGGGGTCCTATGACACATTAATATGTCCTAAAACCCCTTTTGACCCCTTAGGACACATTAAAACCCCTTATCATACATCTTAGGGATCTTAAAGGGTCCTAAGGGGGGAATAAGGGGTTCCAAGATACATTAACACCTTAATGTGTCCTATAACACCTTAAGACCCCTTACAACCTCTTACCATACATTAGTGTATGGTAAGGGGTCTTAAGAGGTCCTAGGACACAGTTATGTGTTCTACATCAAGTTAACAACCCTTACGACACCTAATATGTAGAGAGAGGAGTCATAAAGGGTACTAAGGGGTCATTAGGGGTCCTAGGACACATTAATGTGTCCTAGGACCCCTTATGACCCCTTTCCTTACATCTTAGGGGTGCTAAAGGGTCCTATGGGGTCAAAAAGGGTTCTAGGACAAATTAATGTGTCATAGGACCCCCTTATGACCCCTTACCATACATTATAGTATGGAAAGGGGTCCTAAGGTGTCTTAAAGGGTCATACGACACAATAATGCATACTAGGACCCCTTTAGACTACTAAGGATCCCTTACCATTCATTAGTTTATTGTAAGGGGTCCTACGACACAATAGTGTGTCATGGGACCCCTTAAGACCAGTCACGACCCCTTAGAACCCCTTACCATTCATTAGTGTATGGTAAGGTGTCCTAAGGGGTATTAAGGGGTCTAAAAGGTCGTATAATACATTAAAAATTCTTACAACCCCTAAGATTTAGAGAGAGGGGTCCTAAAGGTTCGTAATGGGTCATAAGGGGTTCTAGGACACATTAATGTGTCCTAAGATCCCTTATGACCCCTTAGGACCCCTTATCATACATCTTAGGTGTCTTAAAAGTTTTTAAGGGGTCATGAAGGGTCCTAGGACACATTAATGTTTCTTAGGACCTCTTAAGACCCCTTAGGACCCCTTACTATTCATTAGTGTATGGTAAGGGGTCATAGGGGTTGTAAGGGGTGACCCCTTAACAACCCTACGACCCATAAGATGTAGAGAGAGGGATCATAGATGGTCTTAAGGGGTCATAAGGGGTGCTACAACATGTTAATGTGCCCTATGACCCCTTAGGATCCCTTACCATGCATATCAAGGGTTGTGAGGGGTCATAAAGGGTCCTAGGACACATTAATGTGTTTTAGGATGCCTTACCATTCATTAGTGTATGGTAAGAGATCTTGGGACACATTAATGTATCCTAGGACCCCTTTATAATCCTTATGACTCTTAATATGTAGAGAGATGGGCCCTCTCTCTCTCATGATTCCTATAACTATTAATGTGTTCTAAGGGGTCCTAATGGGTCCTAATGTGTTCTAATGGGTCTGAAGGGGTCGTAATGGGTCATAAGGGTTCCTAGGACCACTTAGAACCCATTAGAAAATATTAGGATATACATTAGGACACATTAGAGCCTATTAGTTTGTTACAATGATTAATGTGTTCTAAGGGGTCCTCATAGCTCCTAATATGTCCAAAGGTGTCCTAATGGGTCCTAATGTATCCTAATGTATCCTAAGGGGTTGTAATGGGTCCTAAAGGATTGTAGGACCTCTTAGGACCCATTATGACCCGTTATGATGCATTAGAACCACTTAGAACTCTAAAGAGTGCTCTCTCTCTCTCTCATGAGTCCTATGACTATTAATGTATTCTGAGGGGTCCTAATGAGTCCTAATGTGTCCTAATGGGTCTTATTGGGTCCTAAGGGGTCGTAATGGGTCCTAAGGGTTCCTAGGACTACTTAGAACCTATTAAAACCCCTTACAAAATATTAGTACACATTAGAACATATCAGAGCCCATTAGTGTGTCCTACAACAATTAATGTGTTCTAAGGGGTCTTAAGAGGCCCTAATGTGTCCTAAGGGATTATAATGGGTCCTAAGGGGACCTAGGACCACTTAGGACCCATTATGACCCCTTATGATACATTAAAACCACTTAGAACCCTAAAGAGTGTCCTTAATAAAGTCAAGGGATTAAGGTTATAATCAATTGTCCACTGAGAATCATGCTGAAGACAATGTGGTGAATCCTGCAATTTGGCTAAGTCTGAAATTTCCTAAAAACCCTCAAAATCTAGAATCTTTATCTTAACTCCTATAAAGCTGAAACCACACTCAAACATCCTGAAACTATATACATAAAATATAACTTAAGTAGCTTATACTTAAATGTTACATTTTATGTATTGACCTAGTGCTAGAATTGGTCTAGAAGGGCATGTTGGGCTTTCTCCCTCCCTCCCTTAAGCCTTTTCTTAAGGTTTACATAGCGTGTACGCGCTATGTAAACCATAAATTTACATAGCTCGCACGCACTACAACACATGCGTGTTTTGAACTGCATTGGAGTTTACCAAGCCCAAGGCTTGGATTTACCTTGGAGATCCAACCCAAAGGCTTGGAGGATTGAAACAGGTCCGAGACATATTTTCTAGCAAACCTACAAAAAATTAACATTTTTTTTTTCTTATGTGCTCCCTGTCTGGTTTGCACGTGGTTCAATAACGATAAAATTAGATGGCTTTATGTTGTAGATCTCTTTGTTAGCTATCTAACCATATAATTTATATTGAATTCTCATTATGTTAAGCTTTTCATCTCTAATTTATTTTGTAAGTATGTCCATTTTTTGTCAAAAACCAATGTGTACTGATTTGGGCTTAGATTTTGGCTCGTTCATCAAATTTTGAAACAAATTACATTTCAGAAACTAGACTCAATTATACACACTTTAAAAAAAAAAGTTTTGATTTTCGATTAGTTTCAATGATTTCTAGGGGGAGCACACAAAAATTTCACATTTTCAGGATGTGCCACTTCGAAAAATTATAAATAATCACACTTTCATCAAAAAATTAGTAGAAAAATATAGGATAAACTAGGCGGTGTTAGCTAATTCTCACTGGAGCGATAAATTTTTTTAATTTTTTTTAAATTTACATTTTAGGGGGAGTACACCAGACACTATGTTATATTTTTCACAAAAAACAAGACCACTTTTTGTGCTCCTCCTTTTTGAGGGCCTTAATATCCACAATTTCTAAAATAAATTAGTAGTTTAGAAACTAGATTTGGAGTAGAACAACTTTTGTTTTTGTCACATTTTGAAATTTTGAGTGTAACTATTCTCAATTTCTCGTTGAAGTTCAGAGTTTCCTAATTTCAGAAAAAAGGTGGCATGTTATACCCCCTTTTTGGTCCCCCATCTTTGTGCACTTACCCATATACATTGTTAATCCATGAATCACAAATCTCAATGATAACATAATATGAGTCCCATAATCAAATCTAAGTATCAAATTCAGGTTTAGGAAATCATTTGTTTCCCTTGATCCACTAGACAACCCTAAACCTTGATCAGACACTCAAACTATTTCAAAACACATCATGGAATCGCAAAATGCATTAAACACATAGAGCATGATTGATCATTAATATATAGGGGTAAGTGCACCAAGATGGTGAACAAAAACGGGGGTATAAGTGGCCACATTTTTTTTTCTAAAATTAGGTAAACCTAAACTTCAAAGAGAAATTCGAGAGTCATGCACTCAAAATTAGAAGATGTGTAAAGAAAAATAATTGTAGTACTATAAATCTAGTTTCTAAACTACTAAATTTTTTTAAAAAATGGATAAGATTAAAAGGGTCAAACATACCCCGCATGAAAAAATTGTTCCTAATTTTTTTTTTCTTCAGAAAAACATAACATAGTTGTTTCTGTGCGCCTCACAAAAGATATAGTTAGATTTAGTATTTTGCAAAACCCTTTGGTAGGATGATAGGTAAGAGTGAGATCTATAAGTTGTGTATTTTTTTGTAATTTTATATTGAGTATTTGTTTCTATGAGTTTTTGAAGTGACTACATCCTATAAATTTGGTACTTGTTCGTGCGCTGGGCATAACTTGCATCAAAATAATCGAAAAATGCAAACTTATTAAAAAAGTGTATAGAATCAAGTGTAGAATAGTAGTATGTAATTTGTTTTGAATTTGGCCAATTAGATCAAAAGTTATTAAAAAAATTGGTAGACATATGTCTTTGAGGATTGTCAAGACATTGGTAAACAAAATTAAAGTTTACAAAACTAATGTTGTCCAAAAATAGAAAAAATTAGATATGGTTAGAAAGGTGAGAAGATGTGTGAGATTATGGTGGTAATTTTAGAGATACCCACTTTATCATTTGTAAACTTGATGACGAAGTCAATAAATCATCTTGGAAGATAAAAAAATGTGTAAAGGGAAAAAATGGAGGGAAAATGAGCTTGCAAGCCTTAGGGTCATTTTCCAAGCTATAACATGTACGGATTCCTATGTGTTAAATAACCCACACAAGTTATGCAAAACAAAAAGTACCATTCTAAGTTCTAGATAACCTGTGTGGGCTATGTACAACTAAAAAACATTATTTTTAGTCCTCCATAACCCGCATGAGTTATGAAGAAATAAAAATGTATGCTTGTAAACTTACCATACACAACACATATGCATATTCTTATATATAGAATATGTGTATATGTATGTATATATGCATATATATAAATATATACATATATTTATATAGATATATGTATATATGTATACATCTCTCTCTCTCTCTCTCTCTCACCCATGCAGGTTATGTAGAACTAAAAGCACAAGCTTTAGTCCTACAGAAACCGTACGAGATTATGAGGAAATATATTCTTATATATAAAATATGTGTATATGTATGTATATATGCATATCTATAAATATATATATATACACATGCTCTCTCTCTCTCTCTCTCTCTCCTAGTTTAGGTTATGTAGAACTAAAAGCACAAACTTTAGCTCTATAGATTCCACACAAGTTATGAGGAAATATGAATGCTCTCTCTCTCTCTCTCTCTCTCTCTCTCCTATTTTTACNTAGTTTAGGTTATGTAGAACTAAAAGCACAAACTTTAGCTCTATAGATTCCACACAAGTTATGAGGAAATATGAATGCTCTCTCTCTCTCTCTCTCTCTCTCTCTCCTAGTTTTACACAATCCATGTGTGGGTTATGTAGAACTAAAAGCTTGCATAAGTTTTAGTTCTACAGAACCCACATGCGTTATGGGGAAATATGAACGATAACCTTTTTAGCTCAATGGAACATGTACATGTTCCATTGAGCTAGATATATTATTCCCAACGACAAAAAAAACATTACAACTTGATCCAAGGGTCCACTGCTATTTTTTATGTCTTTCTGCGACCGTATAAGACATGTTTTCATGTTTTTTTTGACACATTTGATTTCAAATGGTTGATTTCTCTTATTTTTTGGATTATTCTTGAAGTTTTCTAAGTGTTATTACTTCAAATTATAACAAAATGATGATAATTTGTTTTTTTGTAAGGTTTTAAAAAACTTGTAGTTCTTCATAACCCATGTGGGTTATTCAAAACGGTTTTTAGTTCTTCATAACCCGTGCGGGTTATGAAGAACTTTTTTTAGTTCCTCATAACCTACGCAGGGTACGAAGAAGTTTTTTTAGTTCTTCATAACCTGCACGAAATATAAGTTTTTTTAATTATTTTTTTAGGCTCGGTTTTACCGCGCCTAAATGTTTTGAATTTAAAATAACTCGCACAAGTTTTGTAAAATTTTGAGTTTTTTTTTCACGTGGCTACTTTTCTGACCAACAACTTGGTGCACTTTCCCATAGTGAATTTATGACAGATAAAACATCATACAAAGAAACAATGACACCTCTAGTATAAACCCAAACCCTACAAGGCAAATACTGACCAAAACCTAGGTTCTATGCACTTTGACACTATCCATGTGTACTTGGGCTAAAATTTGCACACTCGAACTCTGTTATTGCGTAGTTATCCCAAAATGGGGCAATTTGGATTGGGTCTCCAAAATGACCTTAACTTCTAATCCCTGGAAGTGAAATATGAGAGAGACCCATTTGAGATCTCTGAGTTTCCCTTCCAAAAATCCAAATAAATAAGACCCTAACATACATTTATCAAGTGCAATATTCAAAATATAGAAACATGTCTTAGGAAACATGAAGAAAAAATACACAGAGAACTTTCATTTACATACGATATTATTTCTAGAACTTAAAACATAGTATTTAATAATTGAAAACATCACAAATACATTAAGAAACACTCATACATTTCATCACATAGAACCATTTATTAAAAGAAAAAAATTATTGCACTTGTTTTGGGTTAGAATAGTGTTTCCCCTCAAGTTCCCTAGCGGGGCATTACATTTGGTATCAAAGCCCTAGGTTTCCACACTGGGAACTCTTGTACTCATTCATCTTTCCACATATGGGTATTATCTTAGGATTATGTGTTAATGAGATGTTTCCTTTACTCCATATTGGTGACATTTTAGCAACTTCGGGATTCATCCTTTGAACCTTTTTGTTTTATTCTCTGTCAAATAAGTACTTAATTCATTGCAACACAAAATTTTGGGTTTAATCTTGTTTTGCACTTAATTACTTCATGAATATTTCTATGTTATATCTTGTTGTCGAGATGCTTTTTATATGGACTATCATATTATTCTAAGTAATCTAAGTTTTTGTGTGTATTATCTGTCAATAATGCTAAATTGGCTTCATGTTCCATCTTTCCATGTTATGCCTTGACTGTGTATACTGGTTAGATTGTTATCATGTGGTTGGAAAGGTGATTTTCAATGAAGTGCTTAATTATTATAGGAGGGAAAGGTTTATAATGCAGATGAATTATTTTGAAGTGTCTCTATGTTTCAAACACTGAGTAAGATGTGATTTTAGGTGATGGTACATACTGAGAAATGATGATATGCCTCATGTAGGTATGACACATAATTACAATTTATAAGTGGGATGATTGGTAATATCCCCTCAAGAACCTATTATCCATGCAAAATCTTCACGAGTGATCTCTTTAAAGAAGATATGAGAAGAAAATGTGAAGAGTATAAAAAATGGAAAAAAAAAGTTAGCTGCGAGAAACATGATATGAATGAAATGATAATGTTGAATGTATTATAATGATCACATATGCTAACTTTGAGTTTAGAAACTTTTATTCAATATAGTAATAAATGTTATGCATGAGGGCATACATGTGTAAACTGACAATGAATACAGTACATGTATTGACTTACAATAAAATGACAAACAAGAGGATGCTTTGCTACTCAAAGCATTTGACACTCATGGTGGGTTGTTGATGAGACAACTAATAGACATACAAAGTTCTCTATACATCCTTGTCCATGATGAGTTTAATGTGAGAGAAACCACTAAACACAAAACACAAAACAATAAACCTTTCCATAATGTATACAATTTAGAGTACAACATGATGTAAAATATCTATGGTGATCTTGAATAGGAACAAAAATAGTAAAAAAAAAAGTAAAAAAAAATCAAAAGTTAAAATGATAAAGCAAAGAAATAGACAAGTAATTATTGATTGACACATAGTAATGTTCTCTCTTGCAAAGGTGTGGAAAAGACTAAAGAGATGGGTTTGGATCATGTCTAGTTTTAGGGAAGAATACATCTCATTTAAGACAATTGATGTCCATGAAAGGGAAATTTATTGATGGAGAATAAAGTGGTCCAATTATATGCTATCGAGGTTGATTTATATATTTGAGGTTTTCCCTAAAAACCACATGCTGATCTATTTGATGTTTGGGTTTTATTTATTAATAGAGTTGTAGGCAATGTATGAAATTTGTTTATTGTGGAAGGACCTTTTTAATTTTAACTATTATTTTGGTTGGTAAATATGACACATGTTTGCCAAGTTTTCATACGGTGATTTCCCATGACACCATAAAAATGGTTTTTTCATCAAAGGATGATTTTTTCTTTACTATTTCATTTTTATATTTTCAACTGGGATATTCTTTGGATTAAACATGGAAGTGCTTGAGGTGCATGATACATTGATAGGTTTGCTAAGCTCTTAAACCTTGGAGGTAGCTAGCTGCTATACTCCTAAACTATACTTGACAATGATGACACATGGGCTCAATAAATTAGGCTCAAATTTACCCTTTTATCTATATGTTGAAGATTTCTCTAATTTTTCTTAAGGACAAGATCACCAATGTCAAACTTTCAACCTTTGATATTTTTGTATTTACTACAAGAGAGATGGTTTTGATATGACTAAAGGTGATTGAGGGTGTTAAAACATTGTTCATCTAAAAGTTATATAACTCATGTAAACATGTTTTCAAGTTTTTTGTGGCCAATATTAAGTCATCTAAGTAAGATACTGTTGGAGCTCCTTTGATATAATGTTCTTCTAGGATGGTAATCAAATTAATGGTTGATGATTAAAAGTGTAAATTTAGTGTCTACCAATCCAACAAGCAATTATGTAGGATGAATTTTAACTTAGATTGTGTAATTCATTTTACTATGTAAAATGACAAATTTGATTTTTTTTGTGCATATCTATTTAGGAAACATTGAATTCAAATGCATTTACATGTACCAATGATTCTTATTATAGAAATATTTCATTGATCTTAGGATTTATTTTAAAAAGTTTCAACATTAAAAATATCCTAATATTTTTTGTTTTAATAGATTGCTTATTGAAACCACTTTCTAATTTTTATTTCATGTTGATTTGAAGAAAAAGAGAATAAAATGAGGTGTATTCTTCATGGAAAACTATGCAATCTAGTTTAAGATTAGAACCACTAGGTCTATAATTTATTTTTGGATGTGTTCTTCTTCATGATTGTCTCACCTTTAGCTAGAGAGTTCTAATTTCAGTTTGATTATATTTTTGCAAAAGTAAAATGAGTTTTTTTTAAAATAAAGTGAGTATAACACTTAAAATTTACCTTAATCATAAAAATTAAGATTATACAATTGAATTAGAAGATTTACTATAAAAATTGGTTAATTGACATTAGAATATAAAAAAACATAATTGCAAATTAAATTTTAATAAAGTGAATTTTGATTGTTACAATTTTTTTTAATAATTTATAAATACTCAACAATTTTTTAACTAATAATACTAAAATATTTTAGAATTATAGATAAATTATCTAATTCTAATAAAAATGAAAAAGTAATTGGGGATCACCTTAGTGGTGTAGTAGTGAATTGGTTGCACATTCAATGGTAATAAGATCAAGATTCAAATCACTGCGTGTGACTCAAAACAAGTGTTAAACAAAACAAACAAAAAAACAAACAAAAAAAAACAAACTACTAATGACAAGACCATTAGAGGGTAGAAACTAATAACATGAATATATTAATAATAAAAAGTGAAATTGTGCTTGCTTTCATGATTCCACCTATCTTTTTAGTCAAACTTATTGATCAAGGGTTAAGAAATTTCAACTCTGACTATTCTTAAAAAATGACATAATGTAACAAAAAAATCTAAAAAAAATGACATAATGTAACAACAAAAATTTGTAGTGATATGCAAAATTAATTTTTTTACAAATATGTACAATAGTACTATTTTGTGTACAATAGGAGAAACTCCCCAGTAGCTGTTAGGGTGTCTAACAACCCCGACGTTTTTGTCATGTTGACCCTCCAATTACTAATACTAAAGGAGTCCCATAAATGAAAACACATGTACTAATAGCCAATCATTTTTTACCTTTTTTGGTTGGTAATTGGCTCATTTGTGCACCACTATTGAGACATTTTGTAACAACTACTATGACATTTGTCTACAAATACTGACATTTTTGAATAAACGACTATTGCTGCAAGAACATAGTGGTTATCAAGGGACACTTTGAAAATGTCATTTTTTGACTACTATGTGTTCGAGAGTCTCTACAAAGAGATCCATGAATACCCAAAACCAAAACCCTAACTTTAAACTCTTAATGCGAATTTAGCATGGAAGACCTAATACTATATTTTGTATACCAATGCAAAATTAATTTTTTTTAATAACAATGCAAAATTAATTTTTTTTACAATTGTGTACAAATACTATTTTGTTTGAAAATTAATAGCACACAGTCCATGACGTCCTTTAAATATATTATTCTAGTCTACTTCATCTTTTTCCATTTAGGACATATCAAATTAAATGATTTGTTAGCGGGATTTCCTATAGTAACGGGCATGAGCTAGCTGCCTTGTGAGCACAGCTCTTGAAAGGTAGCAAAATGTGCAGCCTGGAGAAGCGAGGAATGGTGTACATTTTGACGCTTGTGGGCGACGACGATCACAGATTTAATGCAACCACGCTTGACGCCATCTCCGACGCCCTAAAACAGGTCGAACAATCGACGGACGCAGCAGCCCTGGTAACCACAAACGCAGGCAGATACTTTTCCAACGGCCTCGACCTGCGATGGATTGCAGAGAGCCCAGGCGATCGCCTTGGCATAATCAGGGACAAATTCGAGAACATGTTGGCGGCCTTCATGAGGCTGGGCGTGCCCACCGTGGCGGCCATCTGCGGCCACGCGGCGGCGGGCGGGTTCATGCTGGCGCTGGCGCATGATTACCGCTTCATGACGCAGGGGCGCTCTGTGCTCTACATGAGCGAGCTCGACCACGGGATGCTTCTTCCTCGGGGTATGATGGCGGTTATTCGTAGCAAGCTGCAGACTGCCTCTCTGCGTGACGTGGTGCTGGGTGCCCTCAAGCTGAACGCGCAGATGGCCTTCGAGAGAGGGATTTTGGACGGCGTTTTCCAGGACCCGGCGGGGACTTTGGAGGCGGCGGTTAAGGAGGCAGAGAAGTTGGCAGCCAGGGATTGGAAGAGGGAGGTCTATTGTGGGCTTAGGTTAGGGGCGTTTCCTGGGGTTGTGGAGGCGCTTGATGCTCATGCCGATCCCTATCGCTTTTACCCGGCTGCTTCCAAGCTTTGATGCTCATTTGCCTTACTCAGGTTTATGTAAGTTCTAAATTTTTATTGAAACGTTTGTTTTGAGATCTGGGTCATTGTAATAAGCTTTGTTTGGGAAAAAATATGTCTGTTAAAAATGACAATTGGGCTTAGGTTGATTTCTACAGACCGTAATATACTGAAAGACGTAAGAGGTTTAATGCCCTTTTCGGAAGTTCAAGAGACCATGTGCTGGTGATCTTTTAGTTCTCTTATATTGTGCTATGCTCCCATTCAAACCACTCCTTTGATTTTTTCTGTTTTTCTTTTTTCGGGAATGGGCACAGACCAATTACCTAGATTTGAGATCTTTGTGTATAAGTAGCCGATTATAACATGCTGAGTAAGTGTACAACTATAGTAGAGGATTCCCTCACTTGAGCTGTTATGATTAGGAGGATCCATTCCCCAGTCGCCTGAAAATGAATCTGGCTCTCACCTTTCCTCAATGAATTTGTACCTTGAGAGATGACACAATAGTATCCTCACTGATTGGGTTACAACTCCTTAGATTGAATTTTCTCGCTTGTCTCCTAAATTGTTTCATGTTGTGATTACGCTCTCAGTTCTCCCCAAGGAATCTTCTGCTATCTTGTTTAAACACTTTAAAGTCCAATTGGGTAGGAGTCAGAAGTTAATATTTTGAACCAATGCCCAGTTTGAGTGGGGTAAAGATTTTCCTGGTTTTGTAGGGGACAGACAGTAGAGCTTTTACTATTGGCAGGGCTGGGTTACTTTCTTGGAGACTAGGTATAATCTCCAGCTTGCGAGGACTGCCTACCTTCACTTACATGTGTATATGGGGATTTTGAACTGCTGAGCCCATACTTGGCATTCTAATAACTCGGAGTTTTCTGGTCAAAGCCTCAAGTATATTGACCCTTTGAATTATAGGTTGGTTCTAATTTCTTTGATAGAACGAAGAAGACCACTGTACTTAGAACATGATATCAAGTTATACTCTTCACAAGCAAAAGACTAACTCCCGAATGTTATTTGGTGATTTGGGACATCATGGGATAGAACATGCAAATCCTAACATTGATACTGAAGATGATCAGATCGTGGTAAATCATGAGGATGGAAGTGATACACTAGCAAGCTCTCTTATTTTATCATCTTATCCAAGTTCATAATTCACATTTTGTGCCTTGCACATACAAAGCCTGGGGTCTAAAGTCTGCATGCCGTACTCAAGGGCCTGACATGCGAGCAAACATTCAACTCCTAACATTGATACAGTAGCAAGCTCTCTCATTTTGTCATGTATCAAGCTCTCTTATTTTGTCATCTTATTAAAGTTCACGATTCTCATTTTAAGCCTTTTGCTAGGGTCTTAAGTCTGCAGACCGTACTCTACTCAAGGGTTTGCTGTATAGTGCAGATATTCTAGTTACTGCAATTCATTATGAACTCAATTCTAGACTGAACTGTGACAGTGTATTTAAAATTCCATTGAATTATAATATCTGTGCACTGGCAGTTGTTGAGCATCCTTTCATTTTTTTTATGGCGAGGGTTGTCAAGTACATTCGTGTCCACCGAATGTGCTTGCAGATATCCACAATTGTGTAGGTTATTAAGTGCTTTGAAAAATCAAATCTTTCTTCATATTGGATTCACAATTCATGAAATTTTAGTTCCAGCTAATCTCAAATCCTCCGATAGTACATTACATCTTAGCAGCTGTGATTTGTAAATTTGCTTGATGTTTCACATGCTTCAGATCCTTGAAATTCCTGAGGAAAGCATATTTGTGAAACCATTTTCTTGACTTTATTTCTGATTTTCTGGCATGAGGCTAGGATTTGTTCTTACAGACCGTGAAACAAAGTCTCTCTTAACCATGAGAAAATCAACCAACCAAAGTTTTCTTTCGTACATGTTTCCTTAAAATGAAATTGTAATGAATTTGAGCTGATTTGCAAAAAAGAGAACAGTAAGTGACATATGTAGATCCAATTTTCTTTATTTGCTTTTTTCTTTCTCCATTTTTTTTATGATGTTTATATTATACTTAGTTACCGATTCGGGTGCAGATGCGGGTGCGCGGATGCGTGAAATTTTTTTTTTGGGGGATGCGGGTGCATTTGGATGCATTTTTATGTATATAAATATTTTTTAAAAATATATATATAAATAGTATAATATATTATATATATGCAAAGAAATGCAAGAAACATACAAAAATAAATCATTTGATATTGATAAAATTAAATTATAATGAATATGATAGTATGATACTTCACCATTGATCAAGATTCAAGATATTTCATATTTGATAGTTCAACACTTCGACTTAAAAGTTAAAACTTCAAAGACGCGACAGCAAATTGAAATAAGTTTAGGGTCGTTTTAGGGTTTGCAAGAAAAAAATAGATTAAAAAAATCTATTTAGCACATGTTTTTAAGTGCTTTAAGTGAAAAAAATGAATAATTTTTTTTTTTTTTTGCTTTTCTGAGCACTCAGCCCGCGGGTGCTCCCAGATGCTCCTGGATGCCCCGTGGATGCCATCCGGAAGCACATCACAGGCATCCGGATGTGTCTGGATGCCTGCCACAGGCATCCATACGCATCCGGATGCCTGTGATGCGCATCCGGGCAGCATCCACAGGGCATCTGCGCCCGCATCCGCACCCATCCGCATCAGCTTCCGGATCCACCCTAAACCTGCATGAATCGGTAACTAAGATATTATATAATAACTAGGTGTTGAGAAACACTGTTACTGTCTAATTTATCCAAAGAATTTAATGGAACTATACTATATTAGGAGGGCACAATTACCAGCAGAAATGACAAAGTGTTTTGACCGAAGCCTCTGTTAAGAAACCCAAGTTACTGATCATGGTACTGGTTTGTTCTTGGGTTCAGGAGTTTTATAAAACAAATTGGAGTTGGGTTCATCCATACAAAAACATATAAATAAATATAGTAAAATAATAAAATTCTTAAATAAATACTAAATTGATATAGTAAAATAAAAGATGTATCTAATATCCATCTCTATATAAATATAAATTAGAAATATGTTAATCTTAATTTGCCCTATCTGTAAATGGATTGATGACGTAGCTATTTGATCCAGCACTAGTCAGAGGAAGCAGACAATATGTAGTCCACACACATGGGTGGGTGAACCAGGGAAGCAGGCAATATTTTGTCACACCCCCAATATTTGTGTACCTGCTGAATTGGATCCATGCATCACTCTGGAATCTATTAATAGGGGAGGGCAGGGGGTAGTGAATCTTAAATCTGTTGCTCACCCATAGTCTATCTCTCAATCCCACCTTTGTCAATCTCCAGGCTTGAGTGCCACCAAACAAGAACATATAATATTAAATTTAATGTCAATGTAGGTAACATTTGAAAATGCAGAAAACCTAGTAGAAATCTGTCCGATTTGCTGCAGCAGTTAAAAATTTTGTGGAAATTCATCACAAATTTGCCTGTGTTCATACCGGTTGAACGCACAGAAATATTTGAAAACCCTGTAGATCACTGTCAGAACTGTAGCCAGACAGATTGGATGAAAACTGTCAGGTCTGCAGGGCCAAACCAGGAAACCACACAAGTTGACTTACAAGAGAGAAGACAACTGTGTATAGACAGTAGAGGGAACATATTGCTTCTCTTTTTATATATTAAGAGCAGCATGTTGGATTTGTTTACTGGAGTATGCCCTCTAAAGACTCTAGAGAGTTGTCCTGCTTTTAGTGCTCTATCAAAACCATGTGTAGTAGTAATCTTTGGTGGATTAAAGCATTTCCAGCTGGAAGTAAGGAGGAATAATTCATTAGACCAAGATCCATCTATTCATATCGTGATTGTTCACTTTTACCAGCCTATCAACTAATTAACTTTTCTTCGTGCATGGTTTCTGAGAACGCGCCTCACAAATCCATAAACAGAATAAAATTGATCATGAAATTATAGCAAACAGAAGTGAAGAGATGTGCACATCTTACTGCTGGGTTAGAGTGATTAGAAATTCAATTACAGGATGCCCAACGTGATATCTGACAAACTAAAAATATTCCAACCTCCAATGCGACAGCCTTTATTATAATCAACAAGGTAGCGAATCCTCCACCAATTTTGACCTGATATAGATAGCACAGAACCTTTTCTCACATTTTGAGATGATCAGTGACAATTTGAGATCCTCTTCAGCAGTTTTATAGGTCTGGGCTTACCAGCTATTTCGGTCATCTGTGGACATTTTAGAGCTGGTTGTTTTATTTTGGATTTCATATACAATATCAATATGTAATTATGGAAACAGAGTGCTCTGCATTACACATCAAAGAACTTGATCAGAGGATGCACCTGCATAGGAACTTTGGTAGTCAAAGAAGTGATGAGTACCCATAAGATTCTGCTTTGATGGCCACGGAGAGGGAAAATTTAGATTGCGACTGCATTTTATTGTTACTGATTTTATTAAAACTAAGTTACCAAATTGGAATCAAGTGCATGAATACAGTGTGTTGGTGCCCCAAACATATGTTTGCGCTGAATACATTCTGGTTTTCTCTGTATAAGATGTAAAAACCATATATATATATTTAGTATTTACATACTAAAAGTCTAAAAACTATTCTATATCCGATTTCTACAACACCAATACATGTAACAGAGGCCATTGATCATCCCTACTGCAGACAGATCATCAATAACAAAGTTCTGAGATGAAGAGAAGGAAACTTGGGCTGGATTGCCTGGGTTAACAGGAACCAGGATGATGAGTTCTAGAGATGTATTGAATATATTTTGTGTATCTTTTTGTAATCAGTCTATATATCATTCATGTATACTCTGTTTGAAATGTTGAAAACTTGATAGTCTGTATATATGATATCAGTAGTCCTGGCAGTAGTCTCTCAGAAGTTAAGTTGATAAATCTTTTTGATAGTTGTAAACAGTCTTGTTTCATTATATGCAATAGAAAAAAAAACTATTTTATATTATAATAGTAAATACTAATGCTACATTAATAATTTAATCTAAGCTACACTAAAGCATGATATTACTATCAGTATTCAACTCCATAGTTTGTTGAGTCAAGTGGTTTACACAATAGATGAAGAACCAACCATTCCTTCAAGTACGCCACCCCAAGATACAGCGTTTATAGTAAACCAGTTGACTCAAAAAACTATGCAGTTGACTCAAAAACATCTATGCATCTTTTCTGCCCTTTGAAGGAATCACAACCTTTTAGATTTACCACCCTTTGAAATACTACAACCCTTCATCATTTCTTCCCTTTGAAAGAGTCAAAACCTTTCACAATTACCACCCTTTGAAAGATTACAACCCTTCATCATTTCTTCCCTTTGAAAGAGTCAAAATCTTTCACAATTACCACCCTTTGAAAGAGCACAAACCTTGTTTTTGCCTTTCCAAGAAGTTACTTCCTTATTTTCTTCCCATTCCTTTCTTCCATTTATTCTTTCGTGATTCATATGCTCCATTCTTTCTTCCTTCCTCCATATTCCCTTTCAAATGAACTCTTGTCCCTTTTATTACTCATGTTTGAGGGAGTCACAACTCTTCATTTCACTCCTTTTGACCATTCATTAAACTTAATTTAATTTTAATTATAATCAATCTTTTATATTTTATTTTTATTATTATTATTTATTTTTAAATCCTATTTCAAACAGGGGATATTACAAATATTCAAATCTTTGAGGTTTTGTTAAACCTTTTGACCATAAAGTATTTTAAGTCTGGTTCAATTATTTCCTGTTTGCTCTTGCTGGGACTCATTAAACCACATGAAATGCTTGTTTGCTGTTACTGTAAGTCACTAAACATGTGAAATAGTGATTGTTTAGGATTTTGGTAGCCAAAAAGACAAGAGAATTGCGTTAGAAAGTTTGCCCACCAATTAGAATTGCTTGCGTACACCCTTAACTGATTATTCCAGGACAATCGTACCCAGAAACACAGTATTTTCCTGCCAGTCCACAATTACATAATTACATGTCTGTTACCAAGCATTCTAATTGCAGAGAGAATCTGTACCAGGCCTGCACAAGTCCCAGACACAAATTTGTCTGTCTCAATAGAACAACCAATCAAACAACAATAGAATTATTGGTATTGGACTGTAGGTATTGTGCTAGCAGAGAAATGAATGTTTAGAGTAGCTTATGGTGTGCATTCCAGACAGTGTTAGAACTTAGGACAATTGCAGTGGGAGTAGGAGAATCTTTGCTCTTATCAGAACTTGGATTGAAGACCCAAATGCATCCTCAAAGTTAATTAGGCAGCATCTTGATTTTTAGCTAGGAAATGTTTCTAGCTTATGGAGGGATCATTGGGACAAATCATGAAACTTTTCGGTTAACTGTTGAGTCGCGTACCACACCCATTGCTGCAAGGTGTCTGATAAGCCTATTCATTTAACATTTTAGTCTGATTCTTCAAGCCTCTCTGTGATAGATTAAATTATAGGTTCCAATGCCCATTAAGAAGACTGTAGACGAAGTTTAAGATGAAGACCCTTTAGGATAATCTTTAACCCAACCCCTACTATTGTTGTGACTAGAAAGAAGATGCAGGTTGTGTAACACCCAAGGTCAATGAGTAAAATAGCACCAATTTATTTGAAAAGTACAGCCATCATTTAAATTACTAGTTTTTTGTTAGCTTGCTTCCCATCAAATCTCTATTCTGTCTCTAGGTTTGTGTGGTTTCCAAGTATTAAATTTCTGGATCTATTCTGGCAGCGAAGGATGCGAGATTGTTGTGAATTGGAGTATTTTTCAAAACAAGTAAACCATTTTGTTAAACCCATTAAGAATAATGGCGTCTTACTATGTGGCACATGGAATGATTTAGAAATATGGGGAAGCCATTTGAACACTGTTAGGCTTGTTGGCATCACTTTCCTGTCGAGGTACAATTGCAAGCCATTTCTTCACTGAAACTTTTCAAATATGCTTTTGGCAGATGCTGAAATATAGAAGAAGATTTAGATCCTCCCATCGTTACTAGCTGGAGGTATTAGAGATGATAATCCTTAGATCTATAGACAAAGCTGATATCCAAAACTCCCCTTGCCATTCAACAAATGACTCGTATTCAGCTGATTAAACATTAGAAGTTATATTATTTGAACTACTATTGTGTAATTTAAAATAAGATGCATGCATTGTGTGTACATACACAGAGAGAGGGGCTGTTGGTTGGCTATTAAAGTCATTTTGAAAATGCTCTGTTCGCAATATGCATTTCAAATTGATTTTGCAAGAGAGAAGGTAATGATATACAGAAGAAGGAAGAGATTCATAAATAGCAAATACAATAAAACTCTTGCACATTACCATTAGCCCATTAGCAATATCACTGTCATTTTATAACAGATTCAAATATTTCTTACCTTGAGAATTTCACTTTTTGGAATTCTCTATTTAGCTCCATTCAAAAGACTTATTTTCATGTACGATAGAAAATTTTATAAAATAAAAATGTGCACATGACTAATAGCTCAGTTCTTAGACTGAAAACTGGCATCTAGAGGTTCTTCCAGCTCATTTGACATCAGTATTAGTATTTATCAGTTCAAATATGGTATTTGCAGAAAATTGATGAAGAAAGGTTACAATAAATATGAAATCGAGAGGATTCCATCACATATTCTATCATTCTTCTTGATTCGCGATCTGTTACTTTTATTCTTTTCTTTAGTGAATTTGAATCCAAGAATGTGGAATATAAAAATATTACAAATAATGTTTTGATCTCCTTATTGAATTTATATCAGTGTTACCCCAAGTTTTTGGGACAGGGACGGGGGCACAAGTCTCTGGGACGGCAAATTTTTTTGCCAAGTTTAGGGACAGCTATATAAAATATGGGGAAAATTTAAAATATATAGGGAAATTTGGATATATACATTATGTTTGTATAAAAATATAAATAAAGCATGCCATTTAAACATCATAGAACCTTAAAATACAACATTTCATTGTTTCAATACTAAATAGTAAATAGTCAACCGATTCAATACTCAATATGCATTCATAATTTGGAATTCATTACTAGATGTATGCATGTGCATGTGTATGTATATTTGTACATATACAATTATATATACAGATATACATATAGATGTACATAAGTAATTAGTTGGGATGCATTGCTATTTATTGATAGTTTTTTCATTTATGCATCCCAATGTTGTTAATACTTGTCAAAAAGTTTGGACTCCTATTAGTAATCCTAGGTTCTTCAATATTTGGCCGAAAAATTAAATGAATTGTTTATTGTTCATGGGCTCCTTTGGTTTTTCTACTTCATGTGCGTTTCTCTTATTATGTGGTCCAATGGCCAAATTTGCATAATTCTCTCTTTATGTATGGTTAGCTCATGTTATGGGAAGGCCAACTATTTCAATTCTTATATATGGCACTACTACGCTAGCAATAATATTTTTTTCTTGTAGCTTGATTGTTTCCTCTTTGAAATTTCTTGACTTTAATAATATATCTATCTCTTGGTTGGGTCGAATAAGAACTTTAATTGGACCTACTATTCCTCTTGGTCAAAAAGATTTTAAAAGCGGCCAGGCTTATTCTACCATGTCGATTAGGCTACATGATGTTAGATCTAGGAATAGATCCCCTCTCAAATTGCTTTGTTCCATTTGATTATGCATGCTTGTTCGAAGACATTATTGCTCCTAGTATTTAGATTGGTGATCCTTTATATGGAACTTGTTGTTGGGTATTGCCTTAGTAAAAGTTATTACAAGCTAGAATATGGCTTTCATGGGTGGTTTGAGGAAATGTATACCGATTATAGGAATCACTTTTCTCTTAGGGAGACTTTTCGTTTTTGGTATTCTACCTTTTGCTTGTTTTGATCTAAAGACCAAATTCTTAGTAATAGTAAGTTATATTTCCGTATTTTGGGGGATAACTTGTTATCTATGAGTAGACAAATTGTCTTTACTATTTTGACTCTTTTATATTTGTCAATTTTTTTTGGTTGTTAGACATGAAGCCCATTTGCTAAGTTTTTATCATGGTTATTACTCGAAGGCATCATGAAAATGGTTTTCATTGAAGGGCGATTTTTTTCTTTACTAATTTTATTTTTATATGTATATTTCAATTTAGGTATTCACTGGATTAAGTATGGAAGTGCTTGAGGTGCACAGTGTTGATAGGTTCTTAACCTCTTAACCCTTATGCTCTTGAACCATATTTGGTAATGACGGCAATGACAACATATATGTTTAACCAATTAGACTCAAATTTACCCTCGTCTCTATTTGATAGATTTCTCTGATTTTCTTTGAAGAAAAATTACCAATTTCAAATTCTTGAGCTCTCATCCTTTTGTTGTATTGATAGAGTCGGCTTTGATATAATTGAAGGTGTTGAGTTGTTCTTCATATAGAAGTTTTAAATCATGCAAGCATGTTCTCAATATTTTTGTGGCTAAGATAATCCTGCTAGTGTGTCACATATAGTGTTATGCAACTCATTCAACGTGAGAGAAGCCTCTTCTGTATTAAAGGATTTAAGTAAGGTACCAAGGTACCATTGCGACTTCTTGATATTATGTTCTATGAAGGATGGTGATAAAATTAATGGTGGTGATTGGAAGAGTAATTATAGTGTCTACAAGTTCAACTAGTAGTTGTGTAGGATGGCTTTTAATTCAAATTGGGTAATTCATTATGTTATGTTGATTGACAAATTTATAAGTAACAATGAAAATTATTATGGAAATGTTTCCTACATAGGAGATTTATTTTTATAAATTCTCAACATGTTTTGTTAAATATATATATTACTAATTTAATCCACCTTCATATTTTTATTTGAGGATTCTTTGAATAAGCTTTCTGGTAAAATGTATGCAATCAAAGTTTACAAATTAGAACCACTTATGTCTAGAATTTGTATCTCAATTTGTTTCTTTGCATGAAATTAAAAATAAGTTTTCTAGAAAGTGAGTAAAACATATGGAATTTATCATTTTAATCATAAAATATTAAGAGCATACTTTTAGAATGTTTCAATTTTTTTCAAGAGGAAAATTGGTGCAGGAGCACCTAGGTAGGCTAGTTGTGGAAATGTAACCTAGGGTTTGCTCTTTCTTTGTTTTGGCTTGTAGTGTTTCTAGCCAGACCACTAGGTGAATAAAGGGACCAAGTGTCCTAGTGTGTGAATTGTTTGTAGGAGGATAGGTCTTGATAGGTCCTTAGTGACCTTTAGGTCCATTTAGGTCCAATTAGGTGTTTTTCTTGATAGGTCCTTAGTGACCTTTAGGTCCATTTAGGTCCAATTAGGTGTTTTTGGCATTTTGTAACAAAATGAGCCAAGTAAGGGACTAGAGGTCCTATTTGATGGGTTTTCATCATATTTGGTGGATTGGACAAGTTTGCGCATAGTTGGACCAAGTTTGGAGATCAAACTTGAAAGTTGCAAAAAGTTGTCAATGTTGTCATTGACAACATTGACAACTTTTATGACAAGTTTGCATCTTCGGTGGAATTGGTTAGATAATTGTCTGAAACCAATGAATTAGTATTAGGGTCAACTATATAAGACCATCCTTGAGATGTTTGCAGGGTTGGCAAGTTAGAGCAATTTTGTGTACGGACTGTGTGAAGCAATTACAGTGACTGTTTATGCTTTTTGATGTGATCGGGTTATTTAATGGATTGAAAGAACTTCTATAAGCTTTGTCTAATGTAATGTAGGTTATTTCAGAACTTCTTGTGGTGTTAGATTGTCAGATTCAATAGTTTTAGTTGTTTGAATAAAATCTTTCAAATTTAGTCCAGTCGCTGGTCTGATTTGAGCATAATTTGCAAATGGGGTCTTAACTCCATTTTCCACCGTGGCTTTGGCATGGGCTCTTGGATTATGAGAGTAGATTCCATGTACATTGTGTACATAACAGGAGGGGCCAAGGAAATGAAGGCAAGCATTTTTAAGGTGATGCCCTAGGCGAGCCAAAGTGGCATGGCTAGGGATCACCAGTGATTGCAGAGCTATCTAGAGGGATTGAAAGCATCCATAGCTTCAATCAGCGAATGTGGGAAGGTAGGAGAGTCAATGAAGGATCCCCAAACCAGAGGAGTTTGGAGGAGTTACTTTGTTAGCCATGAAAGTTCATTTCTTGAGCAGACAGTGCAAAAGCCCTAAAACCCTGAATTTTAGGCATGAATGTAGGGAGGACTATACGGACACCTCTGAGAGCCAAGACCTAGAAAATCCTTAGGTTCTTGATGAAGGGTATCAGGATACGAACTTGGTTTTCATACTTGTTTGGAAGATTTAAGAGTTGTTGTAGAAGAGGTGCTCAATTAGGCCTAAAGCTTGTAGCCCTATTTTGGGAATTTGGAACTCGTTTAGGGTTACATATCCAAGAAAGGATGTGAGGGTTGGAATTTGTCCTCTTAACATCCTTGAATCCTGCCTTTACAATTTGGGAATGTTTGGGATCCAATTGGATCATATATTGCAGATGGAGCAAGAAAGACCAAATTGAGGTCTAGTGAAGAATATGTAGAGCTTGAATTCTATCTTGTTGGTGTGCACTTGTTGAAGGACTTAGGATCTTGTGATAAGATACCTACGGAGCCTAGGGTTAGACAAAGGACCCTAGTAGGTCATAGAGTGACCTAGGAGAACCTAGAAGAGGTCTCAGAAGAAGCAAGATAAGTGCTACATCAGAGTGGTATTAGAGCAAGTTGAGAAACTTGGGAAGATTGGTTTATGTCAGAAGTGGAATCTTGTGGTTCTACAAAGATGGTGACAAATGCAGAACTAACCAAGGATATGGAGGAGCAAAAGGAGAAAAACAGAATCCTTGAGGATACTTTGGAAGCAATGAGAGTAAAGATGGAAGAACTAGTAGATGCTACTAGGAAGAAAGAATATGAAGCCGAATCCATTAGTAAGGGTAAGAAGAAGATTGAGGAAGAAGACTACATTCCTGAACTTGACCTAGTATTCAATGAAGAACCTTTCTTAAAGGCCATAAAAGCATTAAGTGGCAAAGCTTTGGAAGGGATACCTTTATTCGGAGGAAAGATGGATATTGAGGCAGTTATGAACTGGATTGAAGCAATGGAGAATCACTTCGAATGTGAGGGGATAAGTGAAGCCCAAAGGGTTAAAGTGGCCAAGTCTAGACTTAGAGGGTCAGCTTTGACTTGGTGGAAATACCTTCAGGATGAGAGGGTAAGCATGGGAAAGCAACCAATAGCAAATTGGAATGCTATGGTAACCAAATTGAAGGAGAGTTATCTTCCAGAGGACTACGAAATACAACTCCATAGGAAGAGACAAAACTTGAAGCAGAAAGACCTAGATGTGGCCTCATATACTGAGGAATTCCAAAGATTGTGTTTAAGGTCTAAGTTGCAGGAAGAAGAGCCAATCAAAGTGGCTAGGTACTTGGGTGGATTGAAGTGGAACATCCAAGAGGAGATTAGCCTTTGGACACCTACCACTATCCAAAAGTGTCATCAATTGGCTATAAAGGTGGAAGAGAAGAATAAGAAGAAAGGGGATTCTAGTTTCAAGAACAATAACAACAATAGAGGCAGAGGAAGAGACCAGAGGGGTCAAAGAGGAGGCTACCAAGGAAGGGGTAGTGAACAAAGGTCCCAAGGAGAAAATAAATTGACAGAGCAGCATACTGAGAATAGTTCAAGAGGGGGCTATAATAAAGGTATGGGTAACAATGGTGGTTCTAACAGAGGAAGAGGAGGTAGGAGTGGATCTTACTTCGCCACTATGAAGTGCTACTACTGTGGGCAACTAGGGCATCCAACTTACAGATGTCCTGACAAACCTTCTGCAACAAATAGTGACAAGAGGGTAGCATATGCACATGAGGATAATTCTAGTGTCAAAACTCCAGAGGTAGATCATCTAGACTCAGAGATGGGCGAGAACTTGATGTTTAGAAGGGTCTTAATAAGACAACCAATCAAGGATGAGCCCAAACATAGGAGGGCACTGTTTAGAATCAGATGTAAGATCCTTGGTAAAGTATGTAAGGTGATTGTTGATTCTGGATCCACAGACAACATCATTTCAGAGGAGGCATTAGTAAAGCTTAAGCTAGCCAAAATACCCCATGTGAACCCTTATAAGGTGACATGGCTCAACAAAGGCCAGAGTGTCTTGGTCAATGAGCAAACATGGGTAGAATTATCAATAGCAGGATACAAGGACAAATTGCTTTGTGACATCCTACCAATGGATGCTTGTCATTTGCTTCTTGGGAGGCCTTGGCAATTTGATAATGGAGCAGTATATGATGGGAAAGAGAACTCCATTACATTCAAGAAATGAGGAAAGACCTTCAAAATTCAGTCTTTATTAGAGGATGAGGAACCACAGAATAAAACTCCTAATGTTATGTTATGCAGTGGTAAGGAGTTTGTGAATGACATCAAAGATGATGATGGAGAAGGTTATGCCATTGTGTTAAGACCTAAGGAGGAGGAAACACCAGTGAAGGAGCCACTACCAAAGGAAGTGCAAGAATTGCTTGAGAAATATAAGGATATT
>MU223676.1:1755310-1788312 GCA_018584345.1 Thuja plicata | reverse complement strand
GTTTACTTTCATGTTGAAATAAGTTTGCAGAGTTCTTATTAGCAACAAGCATTGTTTGAATGACGTTGAGTGGATCATACTTCCAGTACCACTCTAAATCAAATTGAAAAATTTCTAAATTTTTTTTCCCACTTTGAATGCCTTTCTCTCAAATGTTAACCCTCCAATTGAGAAAGGTAAGGAAGGATATATGCTCTTCTTCAACTGGCTAGCGAAGAGTCTATCTATGCTCTGTAGTTGTAGTACATATTCTACTGCAAAAACCCTGTCTATCACATGCATTCAAATTTTGTGGGGTTGTAGTTCTGATCCGTAAAACCTTAGCACAATGTATTCTTCCATTAAGTACCAGTCAACCAATTGAATTGTGCTTCCAAGTTGGATGCAATTCCTACATGAAGCAGACAATCTGGGCATTGGAGTGCTTGTTATTTTTTTGTACAATGGTGCCAAAAAGAAGTCTACAAAATTACTGTAATTCCTTCTGTTATCATACATCCTTATCTGAGGTGTCCAATTATATATTGGAGTACCTGTTGGTCCTGCCCCCCTCTGAATTTCAAGCTTGTTGTCATTGCTCATTAATATTGCAGCATGCTTGGCTAGAAAAAGATAGCACAAGTAGGTTGTGAACCTAAATGTCTTAGAATTGCCTCTTTTAATCAATGCGAATTGTTCTTGCATTGATTGAACGTGTCCAACAAAATTATATCTTACTGGTTCATTGACACAATGGATATCCCAAATTAATTGAAGAATGCTGGCACCCACTTCCCTATTATTTTCCAGTCCCAGGCAAAATGCTTGTGGGGATATAGTATCCTGAACCCATGGCACAAAAATGTTAAAATCATAAGGAGGCTTATGGTTCTCACCCAATGAAGCCTTTGCCTATGCAACTATTAGACCCTTTATAAATGAATCTTTTGCATTTGGCGCAACTGCCTCATATTGCTCTGCCAGTAATCCGAGGTCAATATGGATATTACAGTTTTGTCAGTCAAACCCTAGGTCTAGCAAACTGAGAAATTCTTCCTGGGTTATTGATAAGATTTCTTCCTAATTATTTTTATTCACAATTGCTTTTCTTTCTTCATCATAATTTTCTACACAAATCAAGACAATTTCTGGGCAAGGGAAAACTTTGGGTAACAACATGCAACCCAAACCTACATCCCACGAAGCAACTTTATTCATTTTTGCACCTATCGCTGGATTAAATTTTATAAATTCAGACCTCTTTGGCCCAGTTGCCTTTCTGCACAATGTATGTTTAATTGATATAACTCTCCTTTCACCATTGATAGAAGGATCATAAACATCATGATAGTCATCAGTCAAACTAGAGATTTCTACTAGTTTTCTGCATTCTATTAAGGTTTTCCCATCTGCTTGCCCTTGGCCTCGAGTTTTCGCTTTCCCCATTGTTCTTCGGAAGAATGAACAAACACAAAATCACAAATATTTACTAACAAAATCACAGATAATAGCTAACTAATTAAGAAAACCCCAATTTAAGAAAACCCCAATTGTCCATGCAAGAATTAAAATTTCAAAATCAAGTTAAACAAATTTTTTGACATTACAAAATCAGGAAGCATCAGGCTAGATATCTTACCCGAAATTAAATTTTGAAATTTGGATAGATAGTAGTTAGAACGTCTAAGGCTCTCACAAATTACAGTCTTGAAATCTTTGGTGACGGTTCAACAGTTCTTTTTAGCTCTGCTGCTACGAGTCGATAGGTTTTTAAAAATGAAATGTTAAAAACCTTTTGTTAAATGTAACATTTAAACCAAAGTTTCGGAATCCTTTTAATGTTTTATCTTCACATGATATAATGGTACGTAATCTAAACAATAAGCAAAGTACGTTAGCTACAAAATGGCGACAGGAAATGAAGCTTTACCACTGATGTAAGATCATCGAACGGTCAGAAAACAATGTCCTTAGATGACATGATGTTTTCATTTAAGCCTTAACTTTAAGGCATTATTCTATCAAGGTAATGAAAAGATAATGATGTCACACATATCTGTTATTGAAAATTGAAAGGCTCCATCTAAGCAGCCATTAATTGACATTACTTTAATTGATGTCATCTACTCATTGCCATTAATTAATATTTCTATCTAATATTACCGAAGATTGCCAAAAGAATTTTGCTTTTTTGGTGTCAGAAAATGAGGTCACAGACTCACACGTCTGTTGGATTACAACATATCAATGACCAAAGGTGAATTTCGGGCCTGTTGTTGGTCTTCATAATCTATACGTCAAAATCTCAGCGGAATCATGACACGTGGTATGATTGATCGTGGGCTTATTGGTATGATCAATCATACCATGTGTCATGATTTCGCTGAGAGTTTGCCGTAAAGATTATGAAGACCAACAATAGGCCTGAAATTCACCTTTGGCCGTTGATATGTTGTAATCCAATGGACGTGTGAGTCTGTGACGTCATAGTGATGGTAACCGATGCAACTTCAACATCAAATTAGAACCATTGGATTAAGAGAGATGAATAGTGGAAGGTGCATTTCGGATGGAATGTGGTGAGATAACTCCTTTATAGAAAAATCTCTTCGGAATCATCACACGTGTCATTCTTTGAGAATGAAAACTCAGGAGAACAAAAATTTAATAATTATTTCCAATTATTAAATTGCCATACCAACTATACAACTATTGTATTAAATCGCCAAGTTTATATGTATTTTTGTAAAACATTCGCTATGACAAATAAATTAATTACAATATTTGGAAAATAATTTTTCCATAATTTATCAGTATAAGGAAGTCTGATTCGCCAATTAGATTAATAATTTTCCTATTAAAAACATTTGTAGTCGCCATATTTTTATAAAAATGGTATACATTATTAAAAAAATTGCCACCAAATATCCATAATTTGAAACATAAATCGCCATCAATATTAAAAATTTTCCCTCCAAAAAATATGTGATTCACCATGATTTTATACTTTTTAGGAGGGGGGGGGGGGGGTTTCTTAAANGGGGGGGGGGGGGGGGGGGTTTCTTAAAGTTATCCCTAATCAGCAAGTGGTAGTGGGGAAATTTTTAGCCCTCCATTCGTTCTAGCCGCTCAAACTTGTATTCATATTTTAATAGATAATTTTATATATTATATTATTAATAGTAGAAATATGAGATGTATAAAAAAAGGGGAGTAAAACCTTGATATAGTTACTTTATTGAAACCACCTTGCAAAACACCTAGTTACTACTACTAAGCCACCTACATAGAAATAGCTCTCAATACTTGTGATATTAAAGCTACCATTACAAAATAGCTCAAGGAGCTTCTGTCCAAGGATAACTTTAGTGGCAGATATTCATTAATTGCTAAGTATTGTGTATCTGTGATTTCAAAATTGGCGAATAATTGGGCCCAAATGGGGTGGCTAGATCACCCCAACTTTATAAATTTTTAGTCAAATGTAATTCAATTCGCCATCATTTTTATTAAATTTTTGGTTAAATACAATTCATTTCGCCAATAGAATCTATGTTTTCCAAATAATTTATTTTATATTTTTCGCCTTCAATTTTTGAAGTGTGTATTAATTGATGGCCATATTCACCAATATGTGGTCAACAATTAAGGTTAGGGTACACACTTTATATATAGATTTGACATGTGTCTTTATTCTAGAGACATTTTGCAAAATTTCATCTTTTAAAATTTTGCCTGGAAATAGATTTGACATGTGTCTATTCCAAAGAATTTCTATGGAATTTTGTGTTCTTTAAAACTTTGGCCCGAAATAGAATTCATGCCATTGATCTGGGATCATCCAACGGTTACAAAAAATAGGGTTATTATATGTCATCCGATAGAAATTTAATTCATGATGCATTAATAAAATAATAAAAGTTGTTTGAGCTTTCGGGGGTGGCGCCCCACGAGAACCTCCATGGGGGCGTTGCCTCTCGACCCTGCCTTGTATCGCGTTAGGGAGCACGCTAGGGGTAGCGCCCCTAGACCCCAGAAAGGTCACTGCCCCCAAACCCCTGTTGATAATTTGGGGGGAAATTGTGCTGATAAAAGGGGAACATTTAACCTTCGAGTATGACAATTGATTAGGCCCCATCTAACAACAATGATGAAATGATGGTTGCGTCCCTATAGCCACGATTTTTTCAATAATGAAACATTCACCAAGATTTTATAGAATTTCATCCGATTGTAAAAAATCACCTGTACAAATTAATACTTTTTCTTTTCAAAGTAAAAAATTTCGCCAACAATATTAATTTTAATATTTTTTCTTTTCAAATTAATAAAAATTTGCCAACAATATTAATTTCCCCCCAAAATAATGCAAGATTCACCTTGATTTTACAGAGTGAGAGAGAGTTTTTTAAAGTTATCCTACTTTTGTACCCAATGCCAATACTTGCGAGAAATTGGAAACAAAACAAGACATTATAAAAACTAAGCCTTCCCTTTAGACCTTACCCATAGGGCCATTTAATCAATAATCCTTTGGATCAAACTCCACCATCTTCCCTTTTGTAGACTTCTCTATCTTGTTCTATTTCTTCAGCTTCTTTCTTACCACCTCTAAGGCACACATGCGATCCTTGATAAACTCCCACCTAGCAACTGCCTCAAAATGCCTTTCATCCTTTTTAGACGTCATACTCCACACCAAAAACATATGACATTGACCCTATTGCTCTCCCACCTTGTGCCAGAAATCCTTGCCTTCCCCAAATTCCACACTCAGTTTAGACTTCGCCACCATTGGAACCAGACCGTGCGACCATTCTGGATGAACACATGATTTCATAACCCAAATGGCTTCCTCCTTAGTGCCAAGTTCAAGCGCCCAAGCAAGAAACATGGCTGAGGAGTTTTTTGGCAAGAGCCCACAACAAGAAAAGCCTAAAGAGGTGAGAATGACAATCTCCCCACCTAAGAAAAGGAGAAAGTTGATTCTGCAAGATTCAAACACAGACTCTCCGCCCCCAATGCAACAAGAGGAAAATGTTGTCCCACTTTTTTCTTATGACGATTCAGATGATGAATGCAATTCAGCTGAGGTGGCACATATCTTAAGGGGACTAAGAGAAGAAAAGAAATCCGAACTGACATCTCCACCTCCTACCTTTCAAGATGAAGTCCATGGTTACACAACACAAAATTTGGAGGATGATGACCCCATTGATATAAATGATGAAAGAGAAGCTATTTCTATTAGATTCCTCTAGAAAGGTGATTTTACCAAAACATGGGAAATTAATGACTTCAGGATACAATGTAAAATGAAATGCTTTGAAGAGAACAAGAAATTAAGACTCATGAATGTTGAAGAGTCCCAACATGAGGCAATAGTTAAGCAAATGATCGATGAACTCAATCTTGATAATACTACTTGCACTATTGAAGAAGCTAGGGACATAGTGATAAAAAGTAACATGTTGATTGTGCCAGAGTTAACATTGAAGGAATTGTTCTTATTGGATCAAGTTAGGAAGCATGATGATCCCACATTTGTGGCAGAGTTTGATACCCTGGAGAAAATTGAAGGATCTAGTTTTGATCCTAAAATAGAAAATCTTGCCACATGGGTTAGCTTCAAAGGTGACAGTAAGCCCAAATTGATTGACATAACAAAGGGTGTAGAAGGTATGGCTATTGTTCAAACCGTGGAGAACACCAATCCATTTGCTTCAACATCAGAACTAATGCATAGAGCTATGTTTAACAGGGCATAAGTTAAACACATGCAAGAACAACTGGAAGAATCTAAGCACAAGGAAGTAGAGATGAATACATTGATTAATGAATTGTATTTGAAGATGGTGAAATTGGAAAATGAAATGCTGCAATATAAGACTCCAAGGTCAAGTGAAATAATACTGGCTTCAAATGTTGTTCCAGAGAAATCACAACAAGTGAATCAAGGTTCTGACAATCAAGAAAATGTCCTTGCAGTGTGTGAATGTAATAATTTGGAAGAGATATTATCCTTCAAAGTAAAAGGCATATTAAAACATTGTGATGAGACTTACACAAGTTATAACAGCCTCACATACATGAGGAATTACTTCAAGGAAAGAAAACCAAAATTACAAGAGGTAAGTCGGAAGTGGCGGCCTTCTAATTTTGAACTAAGTCAAGTTCACTAAGTCACAAGGAGATACTCAGATGCCCCTCCCAAAATTAAACTAATTGTGCAGATGATAGAAGACATATCAAATAATTTGAGTTACATTGAACAGGAGGAAGACAAAGTGAATCATAGGATATCTTCTTTCATCTCAAATAGTCACTGGTCAATCCTAGAGATAATCGATGAAAATGGTAAAGTAAGATTTTCAGGAGTGGAAAAGGGACTTCAAAAATTTGCCCCAAAGGGTTATTGACCAATTGAAAGAAACAAACGAGTTTAACATTGGTACTATCAATGATGTCCTCGATAAAATATTTTCTTTGTAGGTCAAGTTTACTAAGTTTCAGATTGAAACTCAGGTGATTACTGGGAGGAAGTGACAGGCCTTGGTGCTAATTGTCTCTGATGTTTCACATTTCAAATGGCCAACACATGTCCATGTTGCAGGATGGATAACATAATACTTAAGGAAGCCATACGAGATGTCAGAAAAGGATGCCGATGAAGTAACATATATACTGGATTAGTTGCCTTAACTTTAGTTTGTTTTGTTTTATTGTAATATTTTGCGACATTAGTTGCAGTTAGTCAGTTAGGAATGGTCGTTTCGGTTGGAAGCTTGTTTGCATCCCATCATTTTTGTATAAAATGGGATACCATAGCCGACACAAAGAGGTATAGACATACATAGAGATTTTATGATTTAGATTGATATTATAAAATTGTAAGGGATCATATATTGGGGTAGTAATTGCAATTGATGTGCGAACCAATTGTATTTACTCTTTTAATTAATACAAATAAAACCTGTTTCCTATCCAAGGTTGGAGAATTGAGTTCATTCTCTTTTACTGGATTGGTCCTTTAGACTTCCAATTACAAAGATTTTCTTCTTTATAGTTAGATGCAGGAGAATTGAAGTATTTTGAATATCAAGGTTTGTATATATTGTCTATACAATTGCTTGTCTAATTGGTTTCCTGCCAAGGAATTAAATTGAAGCAGAGTAAAATTAATATCAAAATCAATTCATCCTTGATGTCATTAGGGAAGAAATTCAGAGTTGAAGTCTAAAGCGTACATGATAACTCAAGTAAAGTTTGACTAATATCTACCCAATTAGTTGGATAAGGGACTGGCCTCTATATTTCTTTCAAAAGAGGTTTTTTGCATTTGTTAGAGCACTGAAGTCTTTTCACTCCCATATATTTGAAGTTATCAGTTTTTAGTGCCATATCTAAGAGCATTCCATCATACATTTTAATTCTGTTTACAAAGCATTCATAAGTATTCATAACTTTTAAGCACAAGTAAGAATTATATTTTCTTATTTTGATAAGTCTCAAGGAATATTTTCCACCTTGAGAATTCACACAAGTTTAAATTCACTATATAAAGACACCTTTGTGTTTGGAGTGATGGTTTACCCACCTAAGTTTAGCGAAGCCTGAAGTGCAGGGGAATTAGATTATTCCCATTCATTGGCCATGTCTGATTGAAGAAATCATATTGGAGAATTGGCAAAACTCTTGGATTTCCAATTTGTAGTTTTGGGAACCAACATATTGGCGACTCTACTGGGGAATCATTGAAAAAACATACCCCAGAATATTTGGTGGTAAGGACATGCTCTACTGGGATAGAGGACTCAGAAAGCAGTAAGTATTTTCCTTCTAGAAAGAAGGTGACGACTCTACATATTTGATATAGTAACATCTCGGTAAGATTATTTTTTTATAGTATTCATGTGGGGTAGGAGATCCTTACATCAAGATCAACTTGAACTAGATCTGAGTAGAAGTCAGATAAAAGGAATAAAACAAGTTTAAGATATGTTGTATACTAGACACAAGAGGTTCCCTGATAGGGAGAACACTTGTTTCAATGAAGAAAACCAGTCAGCAGATCTGAATAATTTTGAAGATAATTGTAATGCCTTCGGCTTCAAAGACACAGAAGATCAAAATCTAATGCAAGAGGCAGAAAGAGAGATATAAGAATATGATGAGGAGGATTAGGCTATATATGCTATGTTAAGTAAATTGACCGAATATGGTAGAAGGAATCCAAAGGTTGCTAAAGCTTTGAGAAGATTGCCTTGTGAGGCCTTGGATATGTTAGAAATAAAAGGAAGTGATTTAATCTCAATACCTGATGATAATGATAATGAGAAAGAACAAGAGAAAAGATAGCACCAAAAAGGGATCGAGTGCCAAAATATAACCCTCCACATAGAAAAAAATGGAGATCAAGTTTTCAACAACAATCATGATAATCCATTGTTTGGACAGGAAAGCAGAGGAAGGTGTGAGAGAAATAGAAATGGAAAGGAAAAGGGTGGTCATTGAAGACAACCAAACAATGGAGAAAATCATAATCGAGGTAACCCAAGGAAACAAAACATGGGAGATCAATATAGGCATGATCAAAATCATTGGGGCACAAATCACCGAGTTCCTAGAGGGTAGAATGGGAATCACCATAATATGGGCCAAGGAAGAAGAGCTCCTATGGTGATAGAAATACATAGGCAACTAGATTTCAATGAGATAGTTGGGTACCCAAACCCTATATCAAATGAATTAAGAAATGCCATTCCAAAAGTTTCAGTGAATGGAGTGGATTTTGCTGAGAAACATACCATAAATTAAGAAAAAAACATTATTAAAGAATTAGAGGAGAACAATGAGGACGTTTTCATGAAGTTGTTTGTCCAGTCATTAACTGAAGATGCTACTGAATGGTATAGGGGATTTCTTGATGGATCTATCTCAAGTTGGTGTGACTTTGTAAATTAATTCATTAAGCAGTTTGGTGACCATAATGATGCATCTTTTGCATCTCATGAATTGACTAGCATTAAAAAGAAATTTAATGAATTTGTTACATAATTCAATAAAAGGTTTAATAAAGTCTTAAATAGAATACCAAGAGATATAAGACCTATTGATTCTTTCATGATTGATTTCTATTTAAGTGCTTTTGATAGTAAAATACATTATGAGATCAGATCACATAGACCAGTGACATTGCAACAAGCTTTCAAATTTACCACTACTATTGAGAATGATAGAAAAGACGTTGGGAGAATAAATAAAAGGGATGACACTAAGTTAAAAAATCCAAAAGCCCCTAAAAAGATAATCTTAAAGAAATTATGGACATGTTGAAGGATCTGAAGATGAAAAAGGGAAGGAATGATAGGCCATCATTCCCTAAAAATGACAGATTTAGACTGCAAGATATACCCTATAATAAAAATTGGAAGGATGATAAACTTGAAAGGAAAAAATATGCTAAAGAAACACTCGATCCAATGAAAAGAAGTAACCATTTGGTGGAGAGCGATCCTTGGGGTGAAGCTTGCACATTGCCACATTCCCCTGATAATTGTGTGGTGGCTCAGAGTTTACAAGAGGATGAAGACCATAGTGATGGCCAACAACCCACAATAAATAATGTCTTAGCTGAATCGATGTGGAGAGGAGATAATTATTGCTATTCTGATGAGGAATATGCATTCATGTTGATCTCAACAGAATATATCAATGTGATAGGCATCAAGGGGAGTTTCCAATGATTAGAAAGCTAATAGATGAGGAAAAGGAAGCATACACTATTGCAAAAATTGAAGAAGCAAGGAGTAACTATAGGTTGAGGAATAGGACAATAAACACTGATCAAGGAAAACCCATTAGAGTATCTGCCAAGAAACCAAAGCAGAAAGCTAGCCAAGAAGACGCTTTGAAGACTAAAGACAATACCAAAATGCTTGGTCAACAGGTAGATCATCATCAAGCCCCAAAAACTAACAAAACCAAAAGAAAAGGTAACGGTTAGTAAATCTATTCCCAATAGTAATACATTTTTATCAAATGCTTTATCTCAGGTAAAAATTTCTATCCCTTTATTTGAAATGATGAAAATATCCGAATACAAAGATGAGACTTTAAAAGTGTTGTCTGATATAGGTGAAATTCTTAAAGAAGACTCTGATAAGAAAATAGTAAATGAAGAACCACCAGTTTTTTATTTAAGAACTACTGTTGCTCACAATGGAACACAAGTTGATCCTTTTTATATCTCATTAATGATTAACAATAAACTTGTTAAGAATTGTATGATAGATTCAAGAGCAACAGTTAATATCATGCCATCTGAAGTGATGAAGGAGCTTGGAATGAAAGTTGATACAACCTATGAGATATGTTACGCCATGGATAATAGGTCTATAACTGTTGTTGGTATCATGAAAAATGTAGAATTTAAATTTCCTACTTGTCCTGAAGCATCATATAAAACTGATATTACGGTTTTAGAAGTTCTTACTAACTATGGAATGCTTTTATCTAGACAATGGGCTAATTTAGTAGGTGGTCATATTCAATTAGATTTTTATTATGCTACTATTCTAGTGGATGGCAAGGTGATAAGGATAAATAGGGAACTAAGTGTTAGCATTTTTTCTTATATCCTTCAATTCTAAAAGAGAATGTGCAAACCAGACTTGGGGATCTTCGTCCAGCAACACAAATCTACTTCTTCTAGCAAACTGAGGTGCAAGGAAAAGGCTAATTGATGAGGATTTGATCCTCCTTTTGCTTTGAGTTCCACACTTAGGCGGGTGCACCTAAAACAACCAAAAATATGCATACATAAATACTCTCTCACTAAAGTCCTTTATGCAGATATGAAAAATAGTGGATAGTTCTCAGACTTAAAAGATGTGGGAGTTCAACTCAACAAATCTTATGCAGGATCCCACCTACATGATGTGCTAAGAACCAGGAAAATGACCAATGCAAAAAGGATGAAATCCTTATTCTCTTCGACTTTAAAACTCAGGTAGGCTAACCTAATAGATTCAATTCTTTAATGAATCACCAACAATGTCTGTACTATTCAATACAGATTCTGAACATTCATGTTCATAAACATGAAAGTGAAAATGATTTGATTTTAAAGATTTGATGAAGAAAACTACCAGACAAATCAAGACCAGTGCCATATCTATTGGGCAACAGAGTCAAACATACATGCATTCCCAAAAGACCATAGATCCAAACTCAAAAACCCCAAGTGAAATGCCTTACAAATCACCCTTTTCACTTCAAAACCTGGACATCATATTCATATACAGATATTCAACTCTCAGATTTTGCCCTTGAGAATTACTCTCTCCTTGAAAGAGACTCAGAAAAAATCTCACAGCTACCTTATAGCTAATGTATTAAAGTGCCTTACAAATTAATACACAAGAATCAAAATCAAACATACAAAGACATCAGACAAGTTTTGAGCAGGGATTTCCTTTGTTTTTCATTAAACATCATCTGAAACTGTACATTGCAAAACCATGAACACAAAAATAAGACTCCCAAGCCATAATACTGCCTAGCAGCATAGATTTTCAACATATTTGTTACAATCAGGAGAAAAGAAAGATATATGAGAAATTGAAAAATCATCTCCTTCACCGACACTTGTCTGCTCCTCAAAATATCTTGAACTACTTCCAACTGAAACTACGAGAATCTGATATGATTTTCCCTCAAATAATCCGCAAAATCATAATCTCCATTCTGAGACCTTTCCGGTGATATATGATACTCCATACTTTAGATAACATTTACCCTCTAAAACATCAATTAAACTTTGCCTTCCCGTGCAGATTTCCTTCAACAGTTTGAAATATTTGCATTTGAATTTATTTACTTTTTCAATAGTTGGACTATTGAAATGAGATGAAATTTAACTTTAATATTTCCTTTTTCCTAGATTTCATCTCATCTTGCCACTTGTCACTCAGACTTAATGGCTTAGTGGTTAGATGTTGAGCATCTTCCCTTTAAGCAATTAAGTCAACCCTTGGATCGTTTTAAACTTGCAAGTTCTTTAATTCCTCCCTTTTGTGATGAATTTATTTAAATATTTCAATTTAATCCCTTTTAACCAGCTTGTGACACTTGTCACTTAGGCTTAATGGCTTAATGGTTAGATGGTGAACATCTTCCCTTTAAGCCATTAAGTCAACCATTGGATTTTTTTGAACTTGCACACCTTTTAACCCCTTTGTTGAAAGAAATTCAAATTAAAAAAATCCTTTAAATCTGCATACTTCACCAGATTGCACCAAGTGGCATATTTTGATTAGTCCACAGGTCCACTTGGCGCCATGTGTCAATGTCTGATTGGTGCCTTTGAACTGCACTGAATTTGCGGCACTTTGCACCTGCCCAATGCCACATGGCATCCTTTGATTTGCTCGCCGGTCCACTAGGCGCCACTTGTATGAGATGCCATGTAGACCAATGGCTTAATGGCTTAATCATATCCTCCTTACAACTTTCTTATTAAGCCATTAAGACATCCGTTGATCTTGGTTACCTCGAGATCCATGCCCAAACCTGCAGTCTCTTAAGCCAACTCATTAGCTATGTCAGCCTTGCGAGTCCCGAAAAAATTTGGGTGTTTCTTCATTTGGGCACAGTTTTTGAGGCGAATCCTAGGCTCTAGCATGCGTGACCATAGCCTCTTCCTTGTTCTTCAAATTACTATGTGAGCCTTTTTGCTTATAAACACTTAACATTTGCCTTGTGGGGTCAATGTGGGATAATAGTTTCCTAGTTTTAAAGCTTGCCTTTGTATTTTCCTTCAAAATATGTGGACCCACCGCGCATGCAATCCTGGATCCAAGGGGCCCGCCAAGGAGCCTCTTGGCTTCTTTCTTTACATAACATATAAGTGCCTTAACATTTAAACATCAAAGAAATTGCTCACCCGCTACATGTGGGATATATCCTCTCTGTGACTGTTATGGGCAGTTTAAACAGTGCTGCACATAGGTGACTATATATCGCGAACCAAGAAGAATTTGGATGATCGCTCTGGTGATAATCTGGAGAATTAGGTTTTCAACAACATATCCAAAATTGAGCTTGATCCAACGGTGGAATTTAAAGTTATGCCCCCTGCAACATGACTGTTTTTTATCTCCTGCAAATTTGTGTTTGCAAAAACTTTATTCAATCTTTCCCAAATAGCTCAACGTGCCTTCTTCTCCATTTGCTACGCAGCCTATGAATGGTATTAAACAAATAATTAACATGCCTTGTTTATGGTTCCACATTTTTCTACGCTGGTTTCTCCTTCAATCAGCTATGGCTGCTTCCTTATTGGTTTTAAATGCTTTGTAAAAACGTCACTCCCTTCAAACAACTTGCGCACATGCTTGCTGTGTTACTTATTATTTGTTGTCTTCACCAGTTGTATTCATGCTTTCGACACATCAAATCTTTGACTGGAATCTTGCAAAAAGACTCATGATTTTCCAATTTGTGCCAATCACAAACTATCAATTACCATTAAAACTTGTTCTGAGAACTTGTGAAAGAATGGTTCCAGAACTTCAAACTATGCTCAATGAGAACTAGGCCTTTGGAAGTCTCGGTGGGTGCTCATATAATGGTAAATTCACCTTTCCATAGAGCTATTTATGTGTATAGAGATAACTTTTACACCTCTGCAAATTGATCACACTAACAACAATTAGCCTCTGGAACTAGCTTAAAAAACCGATGAAATCAAGTAACCGGGACATGGCGCTCGACACACATTCTATGGTTAACATTCCTCCATACTGTAAAGTGATATCTGAAGAGACCAAGCAGGTCAAAAGATTTTAATCATCCAAGTCACCTCTTCAGGATAATTCTGCAAATTACCCTGTCAAATAATAATGAAATGCATTTGGTTCCGACTTTGAAAACAAGCCAAGCAACCTCCTAAAAACCCAAGCTTCTGGATATTGGAAATATATGATATGAAGAACATGAATCCAGAAAGGCAGCTCCCGGCTATCAACCAGACATATTTGGTATACCCCCAAAGGTAACCACTTGGAATTGTAGAAAAAACAAAACACGAGAAATAATGATTTCTGCAAATGAAAAGGTGGGAAAGCATGCAATGAAATCTTTGGGATCCGAATCCTTGCAAACTTGGAGAAAATTTGGTCTATAATTCAGGGCAAACATTTTCCTGATGTGATGAATCACGAGATTCAATTTATAACTTCACGAACAGGGCCTCCGACCAAACTTTGCAACTGATATGCATTAAATTGTTAGGAACTGCATATGGAATCAGATTGGCAAACTGGGAAAACAGATTCGTCATAGCCTGAAAATATTAATGGTAGCACATTTCCATGCCTACAATATAGGGGAGCATTCAATTGTCCATTCCATTCAACCAGATGTCAAAATGTGAGACCTCAAAGTAGGTCATTCAGAAATCTGCATTTTGATAGTTTGACATACTGATAGAAAATGCAAATGGAATGGGCTTAGCAAACTGACCAAATAGACTTGCCGTAATTTGAAGATGAAGACTCAAGAAGTATTTGACCTCTTTAGTGGAGTAGAAAAGGAATTTTTTCAATTAGGTCACAAGGTCAAAAGTTACAATTGGTCAAACAAGGGTACTCAAAATTCTGGGCAGAACAAAGAAATAAGATATCTTTAAAAGACCAACTTTGAGGGATCAGAAAACCTATCAAATGAACTCGAAATAACTTGGGATTTGAAATATAGTCTCTCTGATATACATTCTCAACATTCCCAAAATGGTGACCCATGAAACTTAATTAGACGCAAGTCATTCAAATGCAAACTGGGCCCGTTACAACAAATTGACACTTCGGCAGAAATGCAGATTTGGACAAGTGCTCAAAACAAGACATCACAAAACAACTTAAAAATCAAAATTAATGACCTGGGATGTCTTCAAATGTCAAAACAAAGGTGATGAGTACTTGAAATGCATGGCGGACATTCAAACTTATTTGGGCAAATAGGCACAAAAAGCGATCATAGGGCATTAGATTGCAAAATTTTAACATGGTACTTCAAAAACCCTTACTGCGTTTTTCAGTCCCAATAGTGGATCTGACTGAGGACCCATGCCCCAAGCGGGCATGCAGAGAACTTCAAAATCTCTTGGTACAACAGACCACCCCAAAAACGAGTCAGACTTTCTTTTCTCTCTTATTTCTACTTTCTCTCTTGAATCTCTCATTTCTCTCCAAAACATGAAACCTCTTTATTCGAAAGCAAACAAACCACACGACTGAAGGAAAAGAAAGAAATTGTACAACATATACAAATTATCCACAAAATACCTTAAACCCCCTCATGACTGAAATCAACATTTATCTTTATCGAAAATATGATTTTCATCTCCATGTATCAGAGGTAAACTTAAACCATCACTTTCATTTGCTTGATCAAACATACAATTGCAACTTTTCAGCATATCATATAAAATATAACCAGCATGGTCACCATCAACTGGCAACACCCAATCACCAAACCACTGTGAATGATGGTCATTGTATGACAACAAAATGCCACATCCCCCAATATCATTATCTTGCTGAAAAGAAACATAATATAAAGCATCCTCTTCGTGCACAACTAGATCCTCAACCAGTTGCATAGGAAATTTGAAAAACTCTAGCTCAACTTCACAACCAGCATAATAATGACTTACTTCAGTGAGTACTTGGTCATCAAAAAAAACATTCTCACCTTCAACCACATGCATACTACACAAATACTCAAATGAATCACCATGAACTACAACTTGTGAATTTAGATTTATTTTATCCTGAAAAACATCAGCATGCTGAATTGAAAAAAGAAAAGACTCACTTTCTGTCTGATAACTAACATGCCCTCGCTGATTCATCTCAACATCTTTAAAACATAGTGCCTCAACATGTTCCACATCCCGTTCTTACAAAAAGGAACATACCTTTGGCGGAAACAAATGATCTGATGTAAAATCTGAATCTTCTTTCAGCTCCGTGTAAAAAATTTCAAAATGCAGTTTCAATAAATCAGTATGCAAGTCATTGCGTATATTCTCATTTTGTTGCACATCTTGATGTAAATCACTTTTATAGGAGACATTATCAACATTAGTAGCTTGCTCTTGACCAAACATTGACTTTGTGCCATTAACAATGTCATAAACACCAATATCCATGTCAAATAAGATGATATCCATTTGTGGTTTGAGGACAAAATCAGATTTAGTCTTTATATCATAGGAGATACTTTCTTGAAAAATTTCATAAGTCGGTTCATACAAATCTAACATTGACCCACCAACATCAACTTTGCACTCATTTTCATGGTTCTTAGGATCAATATCTTCACATGACAAGTCACAATATGCAAGCATACAAATTGAAAAATTCATGTTATCATCATTGTCATTTGAAGCAAAAGAATTTATCTCTGTTTTATACAAATCAACATCTTCACAGTCATTTCCAACACATGATGAGTCTTCTTCCTTTTCACAAGGCTGCATATGAACCATTTGTTTATCTTTACAAAAATCAAGGCCATTGTGGCTCCATGAATCCTCTTCCTCAACCAATTCTTCATTGGGATCAAGGATTGAAATTTCTTGGCTGATATCCGTTTGTGCAAAGGAGTGCTCACAAAAACTTTTATCTCCGTCATAATCATTGCTTTGTTGTTCACAAAAATCTTCTTCAAATTGATATAAGAAATCTGCATTATATTGTTGAGAAGAAGAAAAACCCACAGACTAAAACGAAACATCTTCAACTATAGATTCATTTTCAATGTCTTGATATTCATTGATTTCATCATCAACATAACAGTCAGCATATTCAACAACATAATCAAATTCAACATTACTTTTGTAACTAGATTCAACATCATCAAAGTCTGATACAACTCCTTCGCTTGGGGCTTCAAAATCATCATTTGACAAAACACTTGCCCCCTCATTAGTTTAGTTTTCACATTTGACTGCAAATAACTTATCTCTGCAGCCCCAAAACTGGAAAGACTAGTTTCCAATTTTTTAGGTGTGAAACCGGTGTATGAATCTATCTCTACCTTAATAACATTGCAAATTTCTTTACTAACCATACTCACATCAACATGAGGAGCATCTGCTACTTGCTGAATACATTTTCCACTCAGATTTTGTGTTGAAACACAATTTGAAACATGGTCAGTAAAATCAATAGGCATGAAGACATCTTGGCATTTGTCTTTGCTTCTTGAGCCCACATATCTAGTGCACTTGGCACATCATGACAATAGTTATTAGTTGATGCAAAACCCCTTGGGATGATTCCATATTTTATATTATTCTCAATATCTACTGCTATCATAAAAGCATGATGCAGGGTCTTAGGCTTTTTATCCCTTAGAAAATACCTCATCTTTTTATCAAATGCCCCTAGATAAAAAACCAAATATAGAGAATCATTTGGTCTTAACTCCATTGGGATCAGACCCAATACTTTTGCAAATATGAAATTGAAAGGGGGGACCAGCTCACCATTCTTTATTTTTATTTCCATGAAAATGTTTATCAGTGCAACCAGATTAACCTTTTCACCGAAGTGCACAATAAAATATGACCACAACTCTTCCCATGAAGAAATGGAATATTCCAACCGAAAAGAGAACCAACATCTTGCATCATTTACCAATGACTGAATAGACAACCTCATAATGCTGTCCTCATATTCAATATAGAAATCCTCCATCAAGTCCATGAATTTTCTACAATGCTTTTCAACATTTTCCTCTTTCCCACCACTGAATCTTGGCAATTTTTCTCTGATTTCGGATGGAAAAGGGTTTAGGTAACCATAGATACCTTCAAAATTTAGAGATGGATATAACTTAATGCTGAAGCTCTGTCTATTATACTATTGTAACATCTTATTAGACATGGTTACACTTGAGCATACACAAGGCTGGAAATAGTGAAAGTAAATTTCCATATGCCTTTATAAACATTTCAATTTGGCCATATAGAGCTTGATCAAATTTCTCAGAGAAATTGCATACTACAGTAAAACAATGAAAGTTGAAGCTAAAATCAACATAGTATGCAAACAACATTCCAGTATTTTTCCCTCTTAACTAGTGCAGATATCACTTTATTGGGAAATGGTTTGTATGTTATTCTCACAAAAATATGAAGATTACCTGGACCATAATTGCAGCGGCTGCTCCTTTTTATTTTGACTAGCAATAAAGAAGACCTAGAGCATCTTTCACAGCTCCATCAAGTTCTTTTCTCACAGAGTCACCACTTCCTTGCAGAGGAAAATGTTTTACTTATTCATGTATTTCTTTCCAGCCAACACAAAACTTCATCAGGATCTTCAAACACTGTTTATCAAAATAGAAAATTCTTCATATTTTCTTTCTAAGCATGCACTGATCAAACAGAAAACTCAGAGTCCCCACTCACACTCAGTGAGATTTTATAACAATTTTTTGAATCTGACTCTATATGAACAACCATACTCTGGGATGATTCAACAAGGCAAGGAAACAACCATCTTAAACTTGCTATCCTTTATTCCATCCCCAGCAGAGTCGCCATTTTGTTAGTGCGACTCAGATGTGCAAACTCAACTGAAATTTAATTCAATCAATAAAACACCAGAGATTCTGATTTCTTCAAAAAGATTTTTGCATCTTACTCCCCATCAGAGTCGCTATTTTGTTAGCGTTTTTTCTTGTATCCTTCAATTCTTAAAGAGAATGTGCAAACCAGACTTGGGGATCTTCGTCCAGCAACACAAATCTACTTCTTCTAACAAATTGAGGCACAAGAAAAAGGCTAATTGATGAGGATTTGATCCTCCTTCTTTGAGTTCCACACACTCAGGCAGGTGCACCTAAAACAACCTAAAATCTACATACATAAGCACTCTCTCACTAAAGTCCTTTATGCAGATATGAAAAATAATGGATAACTCTCACACTTAAAAGATGTGGGAGTTCAACTCAACAAATCTTATGCAGGATCCCACCTACATGATCTGCTAAGAACCAAAAAAATGACCAATGTGACAAGGATGAAATCCTTCTTCTCTTCGAGTTTAAAACTCAAGTAGGCTAGCCTAATAGATTCAATTCTTTAATGAATCACCAATAATGTCTATACTATTCAATACAGATTCTAAACATTCATGTTCATAAATAGGAAAATAAAAATGATTTGATTTTAAAGATTTGATGAAGAAAACTACCAGACAAATCAAGACCAGTGCCTTATCTATTGGGCAACAAAGTCAAACATACATGCATTCCCAGAAGACCATAACTCCAAACTCACAAAACCCAAGGGAAATGCCTTACAAATCACCCTTTTCACTTCAAAACCTGGACATTAGATTCATATACAGATATTCAACTCTCAGATTTTGCCCCTGAGAATTACTCTCTCCTTGAAAGAGACTCAGAAACAATCTCACAGCTACCTTATAGCTAATGTATTAAAGTGCCTTACAAATTAATACATAAGAATCAAAATCAAACATACAAAGACATCAGACAAGCTTTGAGTAGGGATTTCCTTTGTTTTTCATTAAACATCATCTGAAACTGTACATTGCAAAATCATGAACACAAAAATAAGACTCCCAAGCCATAATACTGCCTAGCAACATAAATTTTCAACATCTTTGTTACAGTCAGGAGAAAGGAAAGATATAGGAGAAATTGAAAAACCATCTCCTTCACCGACACCTTTCTGCTCCTCAAAACATCTGCAATTGCTTCCAACTGAAACTACGAGAATCTGATATGACTTGCCCTTAAATAATCTGCAGAATCATAATCTCTATTCCGAGACCTTTCCGGTGATATATGATACTCCATACTTTAGATAACATTTGCCCTCTGAAACATCAATCAAACTTTGCCTTCCTGTGCAGATTTCCTTTAATAGTTTGAAATATTTGCATTTGAATTTATTTACTTTTACAATAGTTGGACTATTGAAATGAGATGAAATTTAACTTTAATATTTTCTTTTGCCCAGATTTCATCTCATCTTGCCACTTGTCTTCCCTTTAAGCCATTAAGTCACCCCTTGGATCCTTTTAAACTTGCAAGTTATTTAATTCCTCCCTTTTGTGATGAATTCATTTAAATATTTCAATTTAATTCTTTTTAACCAGCTCACGACACTTGTCACTCAGGCTTAATAGCTTAATGGTTAGGTGGTGAGCATCTTCCCTTTAAGCCGTTAAGTCAACCATTGGATTTTTTTGAACTTGCACACCTTTTAACCCCTTTGTTGAAAGAAATTTAAATTAAAAAAATTATTTAAATCTGCATACTTCACCAGATTGCGCCAAGTAGCATCCTCTGATTGGTCCACAGGTCCACTTGGCGCCATGTGTCAATGTATGATTGGTGTCTCAGAACTGCACTGAATTTGTGCCACTTGGCACCTGCCCTACGCCACGTGGAATCCTCTGATTCGCTCGCCGATCCAAAAGGCATCACTTGTCTGAGATGCCATGTGGACCAATATCCTAATGGCTTAATCATATCCTCCTTGCAACTTTCTCATTAAGCCATTAAGCCATCCGTTGATCTTGCTTGCCTTGAGATCCGTGCCCAAACCTGTAGTATCTTAAGTCAGCTCATCTGCCATGTCAACCTTACGGGTACCGCCAAAATTTGGGTGTTTTTTCCTCTAGGCACAGTTTTCGAGGCAAATCCTAGGCGCCAGCATACGTGCCTGTAGCCTCTTCCTTGTTCTTCAAATTACTATGTGAGCCTTTTTGCTTATAAACACTTAACATTTGCCTTGTGGGGTCAATGTGGGATAATAGTTTCCTAGTTTTAAAGCTTGCCTGTGTATTTTCCTTCAAAATATGTGGGCCCACCGCACATGCAATCCTAGAGCCAAGGGGCCCACCAAGGAGCCTCTTGGCTTCTTTCTTTACATAACATATAAGTGCCTTACCATTTAAACTTCAAAGAAATTGCTCACTCGCTGCATGTGGGATATATCCTCTTTGTGACTGCTATGGGCAGTTTAGACAATGCTGCACACAGGTGACTATATCTCGTGAACCAAGAAGAATTTGGAAGCTCGCTCCAGTGAGAATCTGGAGAATTAGGTTTGCGACAACATATCCAAAATTGAGTCCGATCCAACTGTGAAATTGAAAGTTATATCCCCCGCAATATGACTGTTTTGTATATCCTGCAAATTCGTGTTTGTAAAAACTTTATTCAATCTTTCCCAACCAGCTCCACGTGCCTTCTTCTCTATTTTCTATGCAACCTATGAATGGTATTAAACAAACAATTAACATGCCTCTTTTATGGTTCCACATTTTTCTACGCTGGTTTCTCCTTCAATCAGCTATGGTTGCTTCCTTATTGGTTTTAAATGCTTTGTAAAAACTTCACTCCCATTAGACAACTTGTGCACATGCTTGCTGTGTTACTTATTATTTGTTTCCTTCCCCACTTGTATTCATGCTTTTGACACATCAACTCTTTGACTGGAAGCTTGCAAAAAGACTCATGATTTTCCAATTTGTGCTAATAAAAAACTATCAATTACCATTAAAACTTGTTCCAAGAACTTGTGAAAGAACGGTTCCAGAACTTCAAACTATGCTCAATGAGAAGTAGGCCTCTGGAAGTCTCGGTGGGTGCTCATATAATGGTAAATTCACCTTTCCACAGAGCTATTTATGTGTATAGAGATAACTTTTACACTTCTGCAAATTGATCACACTAACAACAATTAGCCTTTGGAACTATCTTCAAAAACTGACGAAATCAAGTAACCGGGACATGGCGCTGGGCACACACATTCTATGGTTAACATTCCTCCATACTGAAAAGTGATATCTGACAAGACCAAATAGGTCAAAATATTTTAATCATCCAAGTCGACCCTTCAGGATAATTTTGCAAATTACCCTGTCAAATAATAATGAAATGCATTTGGTTCCAACTTTGAAAACAAGCCAAGCAACCTCTTGAAAACCCAAGCTTCTGGATATTGGAAATATGTGATATGAAGAACATAAATCTAGAAAGGCGGCTCTCGACTATCAACCAGACATATTTGGTAGACCCCCAAAGGTAACCACTTGGAATTGCAAAAAAATAAAAACACAAGAAATAATGATTTCTGCAAATGAAAAGGTGGGAAAGCGTGCACATGAAATCTTTGGGATCCGAATCCTTGCAAACTTGGAGAAAATTTGGTCTATAATTCAGGGCAGCCATTTTCCTAATGTGAAAAATCACGGGATTCAATTTATAACTTCACGAACAGGGCCTTCGACCAAACTGTGCAACTGATCTGCATTAAATTGTTAGAAACTGCATATGGAATCAGATTGGCAAACTGGGCAAACTGATTCGTCATAGCCTGAAAATCTTCATGGTAGCACATTTCCATGCCTAAAATACAGGGGATCATTCAATTGTCCATTCCATTCAACCGGATGTAAAAACGTAAGACCTCAAAGTAGGTCATTCAGAAATCTGCATTTTGACGGTTTGGCATACTGATAGAAAATGCAAATGGAATGGGCTTAGCAAACTGACCAAATAGACTTGCTGTAACTTGAAGACGAAGACTCAAGAAGTATTTGACCTCTATAGTGGAGTAGAAAATGAATTTTTTCAATTAGGTTACAAGGTGAAAATTTATAATTGGTCAAATAGGGCTACTCAGAATTCTGGGCAGAACAAAGAAATAAGATATCTCCGGAAGACCAACTTTGAGGGATCATAAAACCTATCAAACAGACTCAAAATAACTTGAGATTTGAAATATAGTCTCTCTGATATACATGCTCAACATTCCCAAAATGGTGACCCATGAAACTCAATTAGACGCAAGTTATTCAAATGGAAACTGGGCCCGTTACAACAAATTGACACTTAGACAGAAATGCAGATTTGGACAAGTGCTCAAAACAAGACATCACAAAACAACTTAAAACTCAAAATTAATGACCTGGGATGTCTTCAAATGTCAAAACAAAGGTGATGAGTACTTGACATGCATGAAAGAAATTCAAACTTATTTGGGAAAATAGGCACAAAAAATGATCATAGGGCATTAGATTGCAAAATTTTAACATGGTACTTCAAAAACCCTTACTGCATTTTTCAGTGCCAATAGTGGCTCTGATTGAGGATGCGTGCCCCAAGTGGGCATGCAGAGGAATTCATAATCTCTTGGTACAACAGACCACCCCAAAAATAAGTCAAACTTTCTTTTCTCTCTTATTTCTCCTTTCTCTCTTGAATCTCTCATTTCTCTCCAAAACATGAAACCTCTTTATTCGAAAGAAAACACACCACACGACTGAAGGGAAAGAAAGAAATTGTACAACATATAAAAATTATCCACAAAAGACCTCAAACCCCCTCACGACTGAAATCAACATTTACCTCTATCAAAAATATGATTTTCATCTCCATGTATCAGAGGTAAACTTAAACCATCACTTTCATTTGCTTGATCAAACATACAATTGCAACTTTTTAGCATATCATATAAAATATAACCAGCATGGTCACCATCAATTGGCAACACCCAATCACCAAACCACTGTGAATGATGGTCATTATATGACAACAAAATGCCACATCCCCCAATATCATTATCTTGCTGAAAAGAAACATAATATAAAGCACCCTCTTCGTGCACAACTAGATCCTCAACCAGCTGCATAGGAAATTTGAAACACTCTAGTTGAACTTCACAACCAACATCATAATGACTTACTTCAGTGAGTACTTGGTCATGAAAAAAAACATTCTCACCTTCAACCAGATGTGTACTACACAAATATTCAAATGAATCACCATGAACTACAACTTGTGAATTGAGATTTAGTTTATCCTGAAAAATATCAGCATGCTGAATTGAAAAAAAAAGAAAAGACTCACTTTCTATCTGATAACTGACATGCCCTCGCTGATTCATCTCAACATCTTTAAAACATAGTGCCTCAACATGTTCCACATCCCATTCTTGCAAAAATGAACATACCTCTGGCTGAAACAAATGATCTGATGTAAAATCTGAATCTTCTTTCAGCTCCATGTAAAACATTTCAAAATGTGGTTTCAATAAATCAGTATGCAATTCATTGCATATATTCTCATTTTGGCACACATCTTCTTAATGTAAATCACTTTTATAGGAGACATTATCAACATCAGTAGCTTCCTCTTGACCAAAAATTGACTTCGTGCCATTAACAATGTCATAAACACCAATATCCATGTCAAATAAGCTGATATCCATTTATGGTTCGAGGACAAAATCAGATTTAGTCATTATATCATAGGAGATACTTTCTTGAAAACTTTCATAAGTCGGTTCATACAAATCTAACATTGACCCACCAACAACTTTGCACTTATTTTCATGGTTCTTAGGATCAATATCTTCACATGACAAGTCACAATATGCAAGCATACAAATTGAAAAATTCATGTTATCATCATTGTCATTTGAAGAAAAAGAATTTATCTCTGTTTTATACAAATCAACATCTTCATAGTCATCTCCAACACATGACAAGTCTTCTTCCTTTTCACAAGGCTGCATATGAACCATTTGTTTATCTTCACAAAAATCAATGCCATTGTGGCTCCTTGAATCCTCTTCCTCAACCAATTATTCATTGGGATCAAGGATTGAAATTTATTAGCTAATATCCTTTTGTGCAAAGGAATGCTCACAACAACTTTCATCTCCATCATAGTCATTGCTTTGTTGTTCAAAAAAATCTTCTTCAAATTGATATAAGAAATCTGCATTATAGTGTTGAGAAGAAGAAAACCCACAGACTGAAACAAAATATCTTCAACTATAGATTCATTTTCAATGTCTTGATATTCATTTATTTCATCATCAGCATAAAATTCAACATATTTAACAATATAATCAGATTCAACATTACTTTCGTAACTAGATTCAACATCAGCAAAGTATGATGCAATTCCTCCACTTGGGGCTTCAAAATCATCATTTGACAAAACACCTTCCCCCTCATTAGTTTCTACATTTGACCGAAAATAACTTATCTTTGCAGCCCCAAAACTGGTAAGACTAGTTTCCAATTTCTTAGGTGTGCAACCGATGTATGAATCTATCTCTTCCTTAAGAACATTGCAAATTTCTTTACTAACCATACTCACATCAAAATGAGGAGCATCTGTTGCTTGCTGAATATATTTTGCACTCAGATTTTGTGTTGAAACACAATTTGAAACATGGTCAGTAAAATCAATAGGCATGAAGACATCTTGGCATTTGTCTTTGCTTCTTGATCCACACATATCTAGTGCACTTGGCACATCATGACAATATTTATTAGTTGATGGAAAACCCATTGGGATGATTCCATATTTTATATTATTCTCAATATCTGCTACTGTCATAAAAGCATGATGCAAGATCTTAGGATTTTTATGCCTTAGCAAATAGCTCATCTTTTTATCAAATGCCCCTAGATAAACAACCAAACATAGAGCATCATTTGGTCTTAACTCCATTGGGATCATACCCAATACTTTTGGAAATATGAAATTGAAAGGGGGAACGAGCTCACCACTCTTTATTTTTATTTCCATGAAAGTCTTTATCAGTGCAACCGAATTAAACTTTTCACCGAAGTGCTCAATAAAATATGACCACAACTCTTCCCATGAAGAAGTGGAATATTCCGACAGAAAAGAGAACCAACATCTTGCATCATTTACCAAGGACTGAATAAACAACCTCATAATGCTGTCCTCATATTCAACATCAAAATCCTCCATCAAGTCCATGAATTTTCTACAATGCTTTTCAGCATTTTCCTCTTTCCCACCACTGAATCTTGGCAAATTTTCTATGATTTTGGATGGAAAAGGGTTTGGGTAACCATAGATACCTTCAAAATTCAGAGCTAGATATAACTTAATGCTGAAGATCTGTCTATTATACTGTTGTAACATCTTATTAGACATGGTTACACTTGAACATACACAAGGCTGGAAATAGTCAAAGTAAATCTCCGCATGCCTTCATAAACATTTCAATTTGGCCATACAGAGCTTGATAAAATTTCTCAGACAATTTGCATACTACAATAAAACAATGAAAGCTGAAGCTAACATCAACATAGTATGCAAACAAAATTCGAGTATTTTTCCCTCTTAACTAGTGTTGATATCACTTTATAGGGAAAACATTTGTATATTCTTCTTACAAAAATATGAAGATTACCTGGACCAGAATTGCAGCGGCTGCTCCTTTTTCTTTTGACTGGAAATAAAGTAGATCTAGAGCATCTTTCATAGCTCCATCAGGTTCTTTTCTCGTAGAGTCGCCACCTCCTTGTAGAGGAAAATGTTTTACTTATTCTTGTATTTCTTTCCAGCCAAAACAAAACTTCATCAAGATCTTCAAACACTGTTTATAAAAATAGAAAATTCTTCATATTTTCTTTCTAAGCATGCACTGATCAAATAGAAAACTTAGAGTCTCCACTCACTCTCAGTGAGATATTATAACAATTTTTTGAATCTGACTCTATATGAACAATCAGACACTAGGATGATTTAGCAAGGCAAGGAAACAACCATCTTAAACTTGCTGTCCTTTATCCCATCCCCAGTAGAGTCACCATTTTGTTAGCGCGACTCAGATGGGAAAAATCAACTGAAATTTGATTCAATCAATAAAACACCAAAGATTCTGATTTCTTCAACAAGATTTTTGCATCTTACTCACCAATAGAGTCACCATTTTGTTAGCGTTTTTTCTTGTATTCTTCAATTCTAAAGGAGGATGTGCAAACTAGACTTGGGGATCTTCGTCCAACAACCCAAATCTACTTCTTCTAGCAAACTGAGGCACAATGAAAAGGCTAATTGATGAGGATTTGATCCTCCTTCTTTTTTGAGTTCCACACACTCAGGCGAGTGCACCTAAAAGAACCTAAAATCTGCATACATAAACACTCTCTCACTAAAGTCCTTTATGTAGATATGAAAAATAGTGGATAGTTCTTAGACTTAAAATATGTGAGAGTTCAACTAAAAAAATCTTATGCAGGATCCCACCTACATGATTTGCTAAGAACCAAGAAAATGGCCAATGTGACAAGGATGAAATCCTTATTCTCTTCGAGTTTAAAACTCAGGCAGGCTAACCTAGTAGATTCAATTCTTTAATGAATCACCAACAATGTTTGTACTATTCAATACAGATTTTGAACATTCATGTTCATAAATAGGAAAATGAAAATGATTTGATTTTAAAGATTTGATGAAGAAAACTACCAGACAAATCAAGACCAGTGCCTTATCTATTGGGAAACAGAGTCAAACATACATGCATTCCTAGAAGACCATAACTCCAAACTCACAAAACCCAAGTGAAATGCCTTACAAATCACCCTTTTCACTTCAAAACCTGGACATTAGATTCATATACATATATTCAACTCTCAGATTTTTCCCTTGAGAATTACTCTCTCCTTGAAAGAGACTCAGAAACAATCTCATAGCTACCTTATAGCTAATGTATTAAAGTGCCTTACAAATTAATACATAGGAATCAAAAGCAAACATACAAAGACATTAGACAAGCTTTGAGTAGGGATTTCCTTTGTTTTTCATTAAACATCATCTGAAACTATACATTGTGAAACCATGAACACAAAAATAAGACTCCCAAGCTATAATACTGCGTAGCAGCATAAATTTTCAACATCTTTGTTACAATCAGGAGAAAATAAAGATATAGGAGAAATTGAAAAACCATCTCCTTCACCGACACCTGTCTGCTCAAAATATCTGGAACTGCTTCCAAATCAAATTGCGAGAATCTGATATGATTTTCCCTCAAATAATCTGCAAAATCATAATCTCGATTCCGAGACCTTTCCGGTGATATATGATACTCCATACTTAAGATAACATTTGCCCTCTGAAACATCAATCAAACTTTGCCTTCCCGTGCAGATTTCCTTCAACAGTTTGAAATATATGCATTTGAATTTATTTACTTTTTCAATAGTTGGACTATTGAAATGAGAAGAAATTTAACTTTAATATTTCCTTTTGCCCATATTTCATCTCATCTTGCCACTTGTCACTCAGGCTTAATATTTCCAAGTTCTTTAATTCCTTCCTTTTGTGATGAATTTATTTAAATATTTCAATTTAATCCCTTTTAACCAGCTCGCGACACTTGTCACTCAGGCTTAATGGCTTAATGGTTAGATGGTGAGCATCTTCCTTTTAAGCCATTAAGTCAACCATTGGATTTTTCTGAACTTGCACACCTTTTAACCCCTTTGTTGAAAGAAATTCAAATTAAAAAAATTATTTAAATCTGCATACTTCACCAGATTGCACCAAATGGCATCCTCTGATTGGTCCACAGGTCCACTTGGTGCCACGTGTCAATGTCTGATTGATGCCTTTGAACTGCACTGAATTTGCGGCACTTTGCACCTGCCCTGCGCCACATTGCGTCTTATGATTCGCTCGCCAGTCCACTAGGTGCCACTTGTCTGAGATGCCATGTGGACCAATGGCTTAATGGCTTAATCATATCCTCCTTGCAACTTTCTCATTAATCTATTAAGCTATTCGTTGATCTTGCTTGCCTCGAGATCCGCACCCAAACCTGCAGTCTCTTAAGCCAACTTATCTACCATGTCAGCCTTGTGGGTCCCGCCAAAATTTGGGTGTTTCTTCCTCCGGGCATATTTTTTGAGGTGAATCCTTGGTTCCAGCATGTGCGCCCATAGCCTCTTCCTTATTCTTCAAATTACTATTTAAGCCTTTTTGCTTATAAACACTTAGCGTTTTCCTTGTGGGGTCAATGTGGGATAATAGTTTCCTAGTTTTAAAGCTTACCTGTGTATTTTCCTTCAAAATATGTGGGCCCACCACACATGCAATTCTGGAGCCAAGGGGCACGCCAAGGAGCCTCTTGGCTTCTTTCTTTACATAACATATAAGTGCCTTAGCATTTAAACATCAAAGAAATTGCTCACCCGTTGCATGTGGGATATATCCTCTTTGTGACTGTTATGGGTAGTTTAGACAATGCTGCACACAGGTGACTATATCTCGCGAACCAAAAAGAATTTGGAAGATCTCTCTGGTGAGAATCTGGAGAATTAGATTTGTGACAACATATCCAAAATTGAGCTCGATCCAATGGTGGAATTGAAAGTTATGCCCCCCGCAATATGACTATTTTTTATCTCCTGCAAATTCATGTTTGCAAAAACTTTATTCAATCTTTCCCAAATAGCTCCATGTGCCTTCTTCTCCATTCGCTACGCAGCCTATCAATGGTATTAAAAAAACAATTAACATGCCTTGTTTATGGTTCCACATTTTTCTATGCTGTTTTCTCCTTCAATCAGCTATGGTTGCTTTCTTATTGGTTTTAAATGCTTTGTAAAAACTTCACTCCATTCAGACAACTTGCGCACATGCTTGCCGTGTTACTTATTATTTTTTGTCTTCACCACTTGTATTTATGATTTCAACACATCAAATCTTTGACTAGAAGCTTGCAAAAAGGCTCATGATTTTCCAGTTTGTGCCAATCACAAACTATCAATTACCATTAAAACTTGTTCCGAGAAATTGTGAAAGAATGGTTCCAGAACTTCAAACTATGCTCAATGAGAAGTAGGCCTCTAGAAGTCTCGGTGGGTGCTCATATAATGGTAAATTCACCTTTCCACAGAGCTATTTATGTGTATAGAGATTACTTTTACACCTCTGCAAACTGATCACACTAACAAAAATTAGCCTCTGGAACTTGCTTAAAAAACTGACGAAATCAAGTAACCGGGACATGGCACTGGGCACACACATTCTATGGTTAACATTCCTCCATAATGAAAAGTGATATCTGATGATACCAAACAGGTCAAAAGATTTTAATCATCCAAGTCACTTCTTCAGGATAATTCTGCAAATTACCCTGTCAAATAATAATAAAATGCATTTGGTTCCAACTTTGAAAACAAGCCAAGCAACCTCCTGAAAACCCAAGGTTCTGGATATTGGAAATATGTGATATGAAGAACATGAATCCAGAAAGGTGGCTCCCAGATATCAACCAGACATATTTGGTAGACCACCAAAGGTAACCACTTGGAATTGCAGAAAAAGCAAAATACGAGAAATAATTATTTCTGCAAATGAAAAGGTGGGAAAGCGTGCACATGAAATCTTTGGGATCTGAATTCTTGCAAACTTGGAGAAAATTTGGTCTATAATTCAGGGCAGCCATTTTCCTGATGTGATGAATCAAGGGATTTAATTTATAACTTCACGAATAGGGCCTCCGACCAAATTGTGTAACTGATCTGCATTAAATTGTTAGAAACTGCATATGGAATCAGATTGGCAAACTGGGCAAACTGATTCATCATAGCCTGAAAATCTTCATGGTAGCACATTTCCATGCCTACAATACAGGGGAGAATTCAATTGTCGATTCCATTCAACCGGATGTAAAAATGTAAGACCTCAAAGTAGGTCATTCAGAAATCTGCATTTTGACATTTTGGCATACTGATAGAAAATGCAAATGGAATGGGCTTAGCAAACTGACTAAATAGACTTGCCTCAACTTGAAGACAGAGAATCAAGAAGTATTTGACCTCTGTAGTAGAGTAAAAAAGTATTTTTTTCAATTAGGTCACAAGGACAAATGTTACAATTGGTCAAACAGGGCTACTCAGAATTATGGGCAGAACAAAGAAACAAGATATCTCTGGAAGACCAACTTTTAGGGATCATAAAACCTATCAAACAGAATCGAAATAACTTAGGATTTGAAATATAGTCTCTCTGATATACATGCTCAACATTCCCAAAATGGTGACCCATGAAACTCAATTAGATGCAAGTTATTCAAATGCAAACTGGGCCCGTTACAACAAATTGACACTTAAGCAGAAATGGAGATTTGGACAAGTGCTCAAAACAAGACATCACAAAAAACTCGAAATTAATGACCTGAGATGTCTTCAAATGTCAAAACAAAGGTGATGATTACTTGACATGCATGACGAAAATTCAAACTTATTTGGGCAAATAGGCACAAAAAGCGATCATAGTGTTTCAGATTGCAAAATTTTAACATGGTACTTCAAAAACCCTTACTGCATTTTTCAGTCCCAACACTAAGATCTCCATATATAATTGAAGAGGACACCTTGCCGGAGGCAATAAAATTTTTCCGCTCAGATATGGATAATTTCCAGGTAAGCATTACTAAACCTTTTTTAAATACTGATCCAATTGAATTTTGTGTGAAGGAAAATTCTAAAGACATCTAGTACATGTATTTCAATGGATCTTGTAGTAAGGAAGGTAATGGTGCTGGTGTGGTTTTTGTTTTACCACAAGGTAAGTCTTTTACCCATTCTTTCTACTTGAAGTTTAAATGCACTAATAATATAGCTAAGTACGAAGCCCTTCTGATAGGATTGAACATTGCTATTAAACATGGGATTAATATATTATCTGTTCATGGTGATTCCTAACTAATTGTATCACAAGTAAGAGACAATTTTATTGCTAAGAATACAAAATTAAAAGTATATAGAAATCAAGTTTGGGATAATCTAGAATATTTTGATGCTTTCTCTATAGGATGGATTGATAGGTCTAAGAATTTTATTGCCTTTTTCATGGCTAACCTGGCTATGAGACAGAGTAGTAACCCTTTTAATGAACTTGTGTAGGTTGTGATCGAGACCAGACCAACAATGTCTGGCAATATCCACAATTAGAAAGTTGTTGAGGATGACAGAGATATAATCATATTCTTGGCTTGTGAAGAGCAGTATGAAGACCAGATGATAGACTTGAATGTTCATGGTGAGATGAAAGACTTGAACGAGATGCTTTTTGGTAAAGAGGTGGTTCAATTGAAAACAAATAAGATTCTCCAACGCCTTGTTGCAGTGGAAAGGATATTTGATAGTAAGGATAAAATAGAGGTGAGAATTAAAGGAATAAGGCTGAGGAAATAGAGGAGGTAAATTTGGGGAATGAGTATACTCCTAAGGAGTCTTTATCGAAAAAAGGTTAACCCCGAGAATTAGAGAAAATATTATTAGCTTGTTAAGGAGGTATAGGCATGTATTTGCTTGGTCTTATGATGACTTTAAAGCATATATGGAAGACATTTTTCAACATGAAATCCCACTAAAGACAGATGCTAAACCCTTCAAGAGAAGGCAATGCCCTATTAACCCAACTTTGGCTTTGAAAATGAAGGAAGAGCTGATTACGATGAGAGATGTTGGTATTATAAAACCCATTAGACATTCATCTTGGGTGTCAAATTTAGTACCAGTAAGAAAGAAGAATGGTGATATAAGATTATGTGTGGATTTCATAAATTTAAACATATCACCTGATGAAGGGCAAGGTAGGAGAATCCCCAATGGAGATGTCCTAGCCCCAACAAATAACCACACAATGAAAAAAAAAATAACAACACAGAGATTTAGATCCACACAATGCAAATACTCATAATAGAATCATCATATTTTCATCCAACATGCCCGGCTGTAAGGCCTTCCGGGTTATGGCCAAATACAATGCAATTACAAGAGGAAACTCCACAAGATCTCACAAAATCCAAACCAAACCATAGCCACACTATGGTAGAAACCTCCAGGAAGATCCAAACTTGTGCTCGCAAGCCCACCAAGCAATCTCCTTGTTTCCCAAGCCACAGCTACGAGTTCCTCTCAAAACTCGCTCCTTTGCCTCTTCCTCTGCTCTAGGATGGATGAATAATGACTAAAGACTTCCCCCACAACCTCTACTTATACCAATCTAAGCCACAGGTCGGCCCAGAACATAAATTAAATACAAACACATAAATTAAATGCCACAAGTCGGCCAACAACAACAATTAAATGCCCAAAATTGATGTCTTAGTAAAATCG
>MU223676.1:1732401-1752967 GCA_018584345.1 Thuja plicata | reverse complement strand
GCCACACTATGGTAGAAACCTCCAGGAAGATCCAAACTTGTGCTCGCAAGCCCACCAAGCAATCTCCTTGTTTCCCAAGCCACAACTACTAGTTCCTCTCAAAACTCACTCCTTTGCCTCTTCCTCTACTCTAGGATGGATGAATAATGACTAAAGACTTCCCCCACAATCCCTACTTATACCAATCTAAGCCACAGGTCGGCCCAGAACATAAATTAAATACAAACACATAAGTTAAATGCCACAAGTCGGCCAACAACAACAATTAAATGCCCAAAATTTATGTCTTAGTAAAATCGTGATATCTCCTAGCTCCAGATGAATTAGGACTCGTGCTTCGAACCGTAGGTAGAAATATAGGCCCTCTTCAATCCATGAAAGTTTCATGCTCTAACTCTTTGTGGAAAATTACTTATACGGCCTGTAATAGGCACCAAATTCCTAAGCAAGGCCAAGCTCCTCCCAGTCCATGCCAAGCAACCAAGACCATGCCAAGTTCCATTAAATACATCAAAACAAATTACCCAAGACCCAAGTAGGTTTATCCAATTCTACCAAACCCCTCACACATGAAAATAAGTCCACACGACTCCATCAAATCTCCCAAACATGCAGGATAGCCAACTACCCTGGGATGCTCCTGCATCATCACCACTCAAGGAAAATTATGCCCTTCCTAACATGGAAGCACTATTGAAAAGAGTGAAAAGAAACAAATTATTATCTATGATGGATGAGTTTTCTAGGTACAATCAAGTAAAGGTAAAAGAGGAAGAGAAATATAAAACATATTTTACTACTCCATGGGGAACCTATGTATATGCCAGGATGCCTTTTGGACTAACCAATGTATGTGAAACATTCTAGAGAGCTATGGATGTATCTTTTGAATATTTTGTTGATATTATTATGGTGATTTACCACGATGATTTTAATGCATACTCTAAAAGGGCTGAAGACCATTGTAAGCACTTAGAAAAGATTTTCAAGAGGGCTCTTGAGTATGACATATCTCTTAACCCTAAAAAATGTCAATTTGGGGTCACTAAAGGAAAGTTGTTGGGACATATAGTGTCAAAGGAAGGTGTCAGAATAGACCCAGAAATAATTGAAGCTATAGATAAAATTTAGATTCCAAAAAATGTTAAAGGCATCCAGTCTTTATTTGGGCAAATAAATTTTGTCAGGATATTTGTGTCTAATTTTGCTAAGATAGTCAAACCCATTGCAAAAATGCTAAAAGGAGCATATATCAAATGGACAGATGAAGCATTAGAGGCCTTTGACAAAATCAAGCAAGCAATTAAAGAAGATCCAGTTCTCGAATCACCTGGTTTTTCCAAACCATTTCAAATATTCTCCTCTAAATATTATCACACAATCATAATTGTTATGCTTCAAAAGAATGATGGAGGTCATGAAAAACCAATCTAAATTTTTGTAAGACTCTCCAATCAGCTGAATTGAACTATGATATTAATGAAAAACAAGCCTATGCTCTTGTTAAAGCTGTTAAAATTTTTAGGCCATATTTAGTAGGAGCTAAAATTGTGGCTTATGTCCCCAATGCATCTATTAAGGATATATTCAGACAGTTAAAGACTATCAGTAAGAGATGTAAATGGGTTAATCAAATACAAGAGTTTGATGATATCCAATTAACCAAATTAGCTAGGGGATTTGGTATTGCTAAACTGATGGCTGAATCTAATTTGGAAGCTTCTCAAGTGAATTAGATTGAGGTAAGAGATGTAATGGTAAGCATCAAAAGATGTGTTTGGTATACTAACATAGTTTATTATCTAAGACAAATGAAATGTAAGGAAGGATTAACAGATAGCCAAAAGAGGATGATAAAATCGCAAGCATCCAAATATGTGTTAATTCAAGGTGATTTGTATTTGAAAAACAAAGATGACATCCTTTTGTTTTGTTTAGATATGTATCAGGCAGAAAATGTCCTAAAAGAGTTACATGAAAGAGTTTGTGGGGGTCATTTCCAAGCTAAGACTACTGCCCATAAAATTATGAATGCTGGTTATTATTGGCCCCGACTTTTCAAGGATTGCCATATATATATATATAGCCCATAAAATTATGAATGCCAGGTATTATTGGCCCTGACTTTTCCAAGGATTTTCATATATATATATATATATATATATATTAGAAAATGTAAAGCTTGTCAAAGGTTTTCTGGTAAGTTGAAGTATAATAGAGCACTACCATTAAGACCTTTGAATGTTGAGGAACCTTTCCAAATGTAGGGAATAGATTTCATTGGCGAAATCACTGATAAGTCTAGTGGAGGCCACAAATAGATCTTAGTGGCTACTGATTATTTCACTAAGTGGGTAGAGGCTATACCTACTAGACATGCTACAAGTAAAGTAGTTATCAAATTTCTAATAGAAAGCATTCTGAACAGTTTTGGGGTGCCACATAAAGTTATATGCGACAATGGAATGCGTTTCAAATGTAAAGAGTTCTCTGAATTTTGCATGTCCTATGGGATAAATATGTCTCACTCATCACCTTACCATGCGCAAGGAAATGGTCAAGCTGAGTCAAGTAATAAGAACATACTAAAAATTATAAAGAGAATGTTGAGAAATAATAAAAGGGCTTGGGATTCAAAGTTGAATATGGCATTATGGGTTGATAGAATTACTATTAAGAAATCAACAGGTTATGCTCCTTATGAATTAGTTTTTGGGAAGAAAGTTAGAGTCCTTGTGAATAATATGCTTCCTATATATAAATTTGTCAAAGATGAGGAATTGGAAGACTTGGAATTCATGGAGGACAGGATGGATCAACTTGCAGTGCTAGATGAGATGAGAAGGGATGCTCAAGACCAAAATATTAAGAGGCAAAAGCAGGTAAAATTGTTGCATGACAAAAAAGAAATCGATCGTTCTTTTCAGGAAGGCAAATGGGTCTTGAAATGGAATGCCAAAGACCGAGACAAAGGAAAACATGGAAAATTTGAGGCTTTATGTACTGGACCATTTATCATTGTAGATAAAGAAGGAGAGCATTCATACCTCTTGCAATATGTTGAAGGAAGTATTCAGGATTTTCCTATGCATGGGCAATATTTAAAACATTTCTTCTTCTGAGATGTCTAGGGAATATCTCTTTTTACATTCTTGATGTTTTATTTTATTTTCTTATATTTTGTGTGGTATTCTTTCCAGAGATAATCGATTTCCTCGCTATCCTCACAAGGAGCATACATCCCTAGAAAGAGCCACTGTTGAGTCATTCTTGAATTTGGGCATTCTAAGTCTGAAGACTATTTTGATGTCAAATGTGGAGACATAATCAATTTGATAAAACATAAAATTAGCATGGAAAACATTCAGAGGACATCAATTTTTTTACTTTGTGAGTCATCAAATTGGTATATGCGAAATGGAGAAATTTTGCTATTTCACAAGGATAGAAAACAAGGACAACGAAACAATGTTTTTTCTCTATTTCGCAAGTGATCTGAAGAGAAGTAGCAAGATAGAAATTTACACTATTTCACAAGGTACTTTTTCATGAGTTACAAAATGGAAAAAGTAAGTATTAATGGAAGCTGGCGGAATTGGGGTTAGTTGACAGGTTTTTCGCATGCTCGAAGCACCTCGTAAGAAGTATGAGAATTAATAGGCTTTAAATTGAGAAAATTTGAAAGCCTAACTTAGATTGTCAAAAGTACTGAAGACTGAAGCTGAGTAAGTGGATGAAGCAGATCCAGCCAAGAGGACACAAGCTTTCAAATTTCAAACCAGTAAGTGATTTATTTTTATAAACTAGTAATTCATCATGTTTTGAAGAAATGCCTAAGAAGAAGGAAGTAAGTGTTAAAAAAGAGGCTTACGAAAAGACAAAAGTTCTTGGAGATAAACCCCCACAATACACATTAATCAGTGTACTTCCAAGGTCAGAAGATACAGGGGAAAATAATGTCAATGAGAGTTCAAAACCCTAACTCTCATTTAGAATTTGACTTTTCCACTGAAATTGAAATGCTCCTACATCAACAGTTGATACAATGGAAATCTATTAAGAAATTCAAGAAATACTCTCTGTTCTTACATTTGATCTTGTGCCAGAATGTTTCAGAGTTTAGGGAATCTATGAGGTTGAATATGCATGACGGGCAAGGGAAAAAATTGCTAATACAACTATGGTGCAGAGTCTGGGACCGGAATAGTAGAGACTGTGATTACAACAAGTTTCAAGAATTTTTTGTGCTGTGGAAGTTCTGGTTACTAGGTCACCAAAAGGAGAGAATTACACCAAAAATCAAAGCATTAGTCAGACCTAAAACCTACCTTCTTGAGAGAAACTATCCTTGTAACTTTGGGGACTAGATTTGCAAGCCTAAATACACATTATTTAGGATATATGGGTGTAAGATACAACCATAAAAACTGCCTATTTATGTATCAGAAATAGTTGGTTTTTTAGAGTTCATGTGGCAAATATTATCGGTAGAAAAGGAAATTATGGCTTCAAGAAGAAAGGACACATACATGCCTCATTCTGTAAAGTTTTCTGGATTCACCATTGGGTCAAACATGTACAATGAAGTACAGGAACACATAAACATTCACTATAGGTGGGAGAGTGAGAAAAGCTGGGATTATGACCCAGAAGGTCATAGTCAATCCATGGTGGCCAAGTTTAACCACCAATTGAATGTTGATGAAGATGTTACAATAAATTGTGATGAAATTTCAACAACTATTATTCAAAGGGTTAAAAGGTGGGGAATCCTATTGAAACTTGAGGCAGATAAGTTAAAAATAGGGCAACCTAGATTCTATGATGATGAAAAGTTTGAGGTATTGAGAATTGAGAAGTGCATTGAGAATTTTGGGGAGTTGTTTGGCAAGAACCCACAAAAAGAAAATCCTAAAGATGTGAAAAGGTCAGGCTCTCCGCATAATAAAATGAGAATGTTGATTATGCAAGATTCAGACACAGACTCTTCACCCCCAATGCAACAAGAGGAAAATGTTGTCCCAATTGTTTCTTATGACAATTCAGATGATGAATGCAATTCAGCTGAGGTGACACATATCTTAAGGGGACTCAGAGAAGAAAATAAAGCCGGACCGACATATCAACCTCTTACCTTTCAAGATGAAGTCCACAATTACACAACACAGACTTTGGAGGATGATGACCCCATTGATATAAATGATGAAATTGAAGCGATTTATATTAGATTCCTCCAGAAAGGTGATTTTACCAAAAAAAAGGAATTTAAGGAAAAATGAAATACTTTGAAGAGAACAAGAAATTAAGACTCGTGAAAGTTGAAGAGTCCCAACATGAGGAAATAGTTAAGCAAATGATTGATGAACTCAATTTGGATAATATTACTTGCACTGTTGAAGAAGCTAGGGACATAGTGATAAAAAGTAACATGTTGATTGTGCCAGGGTTAAGATTGAAGGAATTTTTATTATTGGATCAAGTTAGGAAGCAAGATGATCCCACATTCATGGAAATGATCCCACATTCATGGAAGAGTTTGATACCCAGGTGAAAATTGAAGGATCCGGTTATGATCCTAAAACTAAAACTCTTGCACATGAGTTGCCTTTAAAGGTGACAGTAAGACCAAATTGATTGACATAACAAAGGGTGCAGAAGCTATGGCTATTGTTCAGCTTTTGGAAAACACCAATCCATTGGATTTAACATCAAGACTAATGCATAGAGCTATTTAAACAAGGCACAAGTTAAACACGTGCAAGAAAAAATGAAAGAATCTCAACACAAGGAAGTAGAAATGAACACATTGATTAAGGAGTTATATTTAAAGATGGTGAAATTGGAAAATGAACTGTTGAAATATAAGAGTCCAAGGTCAAGAGAAATAATACTAGCTTCAGATGTTGTTCCAGATAAATCACAACAAGTGAATCAAGGTTCTGACAATCAAGAAAATGTCCCTGCAGTGCGTGAATGTAATAATTCAGAAGTGATATTATCCTTTAGAGTAAAAGGCATATTAAAACATTGTGATGAGACTTACGCAAGTTATAAAAACCTCATATGCACAAGGAATTATTTCAAGGATAGAAAAAAAAATTACAAGAGGTAATTCGGAAGTAGCGGCCTTCTCATTTTGAACTAAGTCAAGTTCACAAAGTCACAAGGAGAGACCCAGATTCCCTTCCTGAAATTAAAGTGACTGTACAGATGATAGAAGCCATATCAAATAATTTGAGTTACATTGAATAAGAGGATGACAAAGTGAATCAGAGGATATTTTCTTTCATGTCAAATAGTCACTGGTCAATCCCAGAGATAATCGATGAAAATGGTAAAGTAAGAGATTTTCAGGTGTAAAGGGACTTTGAAAATTTTCCCCAAAGGGTTATTGATAGATTGAAAGAAAAGAATGAGATTAACATTGGTACTATCAATGATGTCCTCGATAAAATATTTTCTTTAAAAGTCAAGTCTAACAAGTTTCAGATTGAAACTCGGGCGATTACTGGGAGGAAGTGGCAGGACTTGGTGCTAAATGTCTCCGATGTTTCACATTTCAAATGGCCAACACATGTCCAGGTTGAAGAATGGATAAAGGAGTACTTAAGGAAGCTGAATGAGATTTCAAACAAGGATGTCGATGAAGTAACATATATGTTGGATTAGTTGCCTTATTTTTAGTTTGTTTTGTTTTATTATAATATTTTGTGCCATTAGTTGCAGTTAGTTAGTTAGGAATGGTCATGTCAGTTGGAAGCTTATTTGCATCCCATCATTTTTGTATAAAATGGGATACCACAATCGACATAGGGGGTTACAAACATACATAGATATTTTATGATTTATACTGATATTATGAAATTATAATTGATCATATATTGGGGTAGTAACTGCGACTAATGTGTAGACCAATTGTATTTACTCTTTTAATTAATATAAAGAAAACCTATTTCCTATCCAAGGTTGAAGAAGTGAGTTCATTCTCTTTTACTGGATTGGTCCTTTACACTTCCAATTACATATATTTTCTTCTTTATAATTAGATGTCGGAGAATTGAATTATTTTGAATATTAATTTTTGAATATCAAGGTACGTATGTATTGTCTATACAAATCCTTGTCTAATTGTTTTCTTGCCAAGGAATTAAATTCAAATAGACTAAAATTAATATTAGAATCAATTCATCCTAGATGTCACTAGGGAAGAAATTCAGAGTTGAAGTGTAAAGTGTACATGATAATTCAAGAAAAGTTTGAATACTATCTACCCAATTAGTTGGATAAGGGATTGGCCTCTGTATTTCTTTCAAAAGAGGTTTTTTGCATTTGTGAGAGCACTGAAGTCTTTCATTCCCATATATTTGAAGTTATCATTTTTTTAGTATCTTAGCAATTGGCATTGATGATCATCATAAAAACATCTCTTTCAATTGAATGTATTAGTTTCAAGGCATTGCGATGATGTGCCATGTAGCAGTTGGCGGGACTAGGTTATGACTGTAGTTAGGTTAACATGTGATTAGATCAAGAAGGATCTAATGGTCGGCGCGAAGCCTCAAATGGAAGATGATTGATGTTTACTGTTCAAGGCATCGCGATGTGATGCCATGTGTTTTGCTGAGATAAAAAAAGTAAAGTTGATGGAACTGTTAGATTTTTTTTCATGACACAGTGTGCATGATCTCATGGATGTAAAGATTCAGGATGTTATCCATTGCGGTTTTGTGAAAGGAAGACACATGGAAAGGTGTCCGGAGCTAAGGAAGGTTAAAGTGTGGTCAGATGTATGTTGATCATGTGGTGAGTGTTAAGCCTTAAACACAAAGTGATCGAAGGATATTATTCAAGGCATCACGACTGATGGACGTGTGTCCAAATTTGATCGTTGTCTCACGGGTATCTTAAAGGGAGATCTACGATCTTGTTTTAAAGTTGCAAAAGGTTTTGTTTTCAGCTGTCGATGAAGATTTTTGCGCCACCTGTAGCCGTTGAAACCATTTTTAAAATATTTAAAATTGTTTCTATCAGGGTTTCAAAGAGGTGAACTGTGTCTTATACAACAGAGAAATAAATTTATCAATCCATTCTTATGGGTCACATTTGTGTAGCGCTAGGATACTGATAGGATGGAGATCTGATGGCTCAAAGTGCCTTTATATTGTGAAGTGATGTTGTGGGGGTTTCTGATAAGATCTGCATACCTTATGTAACCCTTAAAACAATGCCTTGTCTCCTCTGCATTTATGTTGGGTTATCTTCCAAGTCTTGCTGGTTGGAAATTAGATTTCATGTGAGGACTGTTCTCCAACATTCAGAGGTCAATGGTGGCTACATATCATATTGCATAGAATGGAGTGAAGAAAGGGTTTTAACTTAATGGAAGGGTAGTTGAATGAATTAATACCTTTAGTGCTTTGAATGAATTAGTTGTAAATCCTAACCCTAAATGATCTGAATCTTGTTGCAATTTTTTTTTTTTTATAAAGGGATTTCCAAGATCATTTAGTAAGGGCTAGAGAACTGGGGAAGTAGAGAAAAGAATTAGGTTTCATGCTTATTTCCAGTCAGGGATATAATAAAATTTTCTTTAGACTGTATTACGATAGAATTGAAAGTTTTATGATCCTTTGCATATTATTGAGTGGTTTATTTCTTCAATCAATTTGATACAAAAAGTGGATTCATCATACTTAAATAAGCCTTCTCAGATTTAAGTCTCTCCTTGGTGTTTGTCTTTTGACTTGGGAGTTTTCTAACTCATTGCATAAAGTTTGTTTATGCATATGTTGTTAGTTAGCCTTGACCTAGGATCAAATAAAAATGCTTTGGATATAACATAGGTTCATTTGATGTATCTACATAAGGATATTGTAAGAAGTTCATGGTCTGGGTTACTTATATTTATGGTTATGAGTCTTTGCCAATAGGTTGGTTTCAGTTTTTACTATTTGAATTGAGGTACTGCCCAATGGATAAGGAACTGATCAAGAACTAGTACATTCTTTTTAGATACATGTCTAATTTGGTTTGGCTATACTCTTCCCATATTAAACATAAAAACCATCTTAAAGTTCTTTATACCTTATGGTTGTTGGTTGTATGTCCTGCATGGTAGTGGATAATCAATGAATGTGTGGTTAATATTTAGTACTTTCTTACCATTATCTATTGTTTAAAATCTAGAGTTATAAGGAGTTGTATGTTGAGATGGATTAGGTGTACCTGACTTGGTTTTGCAGAGCCATAAGTGCAGAGGGAATTATTGTCCCTATAGTTGGTGTAATTAACTTGAAGAGCTTCCCATACTTGGAGATAACCACTCTTAAAATCAATCTCAAGGTATATTGGTAGCTTTCAAAGCATAAACAATTTTGAACACCAACAGACAACTATTCAAATTTGAATACACTGAACCTGGACACGGAGCAGGAAAAATTTCACAGTATTCAAGACAAAAGTTAGGTTTAACATTGGATTACACCAATATGATTGCACATGACCATGAAGAAATTCAACCAATGATATTCAAGAACAATAAATGCGTTGGGAATGAAACCAACAAGGCACCGCCTCACCTCCATCATAGAAGGAGAAGGATCAATTAGGTTAACCACCTTAAGATCATATAAATGAACAAAAGCATGAAGATGGAGAGAGAGAGAGAGAGAGAGAGAGAGAGAGAGAGAGAGCTGAAGATTACACATATAAGAGAGAAAATATTACAGAGTGACAAAAGAAGATACAATGATAGAGCTGAAGACAAAATGAATAAGATATAAGGTGCATAACAGTTGAGTTACCGAGTTCAGAAAGAGGTAATGCGCTTGCAGAGCATAAAGAGTCTGAACTAACATTAAGGTTGATGTATACTTGCAGACATTTTTGTAATAAGTTTTTGTAATAGTTAGGCGTTTAGAAATCCCATCCAGTGGGTAGGCCTAACATGTCTTATTTTGTAAATCCTTTAACTGGGTACATCTCTTAGATGAGACATTGTAAAATCCTTTAATTAGGTAGACTGAATAAGTCTTTTTGTACTCTTGACCGAGTAGAGCACTCCTAATAGGGAAAGCTATCAGAAGTAGCTAAATTTGTATCTCAAACTGAGCAACCTTTATTCTGCAGAAGTGAAGGATTGTGGGTACCATCCCCACCGCAATTGTTGCCTATAACAAAGGATTTCTACGTGACCAAAAATCATGGTGTTATGTGTAATGGTTTATTGATATACTTTATATGCTTTTCAATGTTTTATGTAATGTACTCAACTCGATAAGTGGTCAGCATTGTATGACAAAATTTTTATGAGTACCGATTCACCCCTCCCCTCTCAACACTTCATTTTCCATTAGATTAATCCAACAATCTTGTCTAAGAATATCATAGATCTTGCGAAAGAATTTTTTGGTTTTTGATCTATTTTGAATGAGTTGAATGCAATATTTATGGTGCTTATATTCTTGGAAAGGTGGGAGATAATTATTTTAAATAATTTCACCCTATCATTCTATGTACCCCCCTTGTATAAGATCTTGTCCAAGATCTTGGTGTTATGTCTTAGAAGGTCTCTTCCTAGATTGCTTTCTATTCAACAAAATGGCTTTGTCTTTGGTCGCTAGATCTTGGATTCTATTCTTACTGTGCATGAAACTATACATTCCTTGACCATGAATAATAAATAAGGATTTTGATTGAAACTAGACCTTCTTAAGGCCTATGATAGGGTGGATTGGAGTTTCCTTTTAAAATTTTGGATGCTTTTGGCTTCAACAAAATTTTTATTCAATTGATTTGGTAATTTATTTCTATGCCCAAAGTTGCTATCATAAATAGCTCACTCAGTGGTTTCTTTTCTGCCTCTTGTGGAATCAAACAAGGCGGTCCTATTTCCTCTTTTCTCTTTTATTGTGATGGTAGAAAATTTGGGAAGATTTATTTAGGAAAAATTTAGGATGGTATTATGAAAGGCTTGCAGCTGTAATCTTCTGAACTTGTTTTCTCTCATCAATTTTTTTGATGATACTATCCTAATGGGGGAGAGCTTGATTATGGAAGCTAGGAATTTTAAAGAAGTGTTGAACCTTTATCAAAGATATTCTGGTTATAAGATTAGTTTTCCTAAAATATCTTTATTCTATTCAAATACTTCAGAGAGGTGACAACTTCAAATAGTTGATATTTTGGGATCTTATATTATAGATATTCCCTTCATTTATCTTGGACTTCCTCTTTGTTAAAATTCTATCCTAGAATCTTTCTAGAAATGCTCTTATTGAAATATTTCAATCCAAGCTTGCATGATAGGAAGGAGCATAGTTAAGTCAAGATGGAAAAGTCCAATTTATTAAAGATTCTCTGCAAAATTTACTGGTGTATGCAACGAGCCTTTTCAACATTCCAAAAATGTTTGTTAATAATATTTAACAAATCTAGATGAAATGTTTATAGAATAGACCAGAAGCTAAAAAAAATGCACTTGGTCTCTTGGGATAAAGTTTTATTTCACAAAAATCTTGGAGGACTAGCCATTAGAAAATTAAAGGAGTTCAATCAAGATTTATTATCGAAGCAAGTTTGGAGGTGTATTAAGGATAAGAATGAATGGAAAAGTATTTGTTCACATAAAAAATCTCTCCTCTTTTGAAGACTTTATGGATTTTTGGTGCAGGAGAATCTCCCTACACTCTTCAAAGAAATATCCTTCAAAGGTCTTTAGAAGATTCACCCAAGGGCCTTCATGCCTAAGGGTCATAGAGATTATTTTATAAGTTGATAATAAGCCAACTTGTAAGACATAGTCACCCTTGGTATCTTTATAAACCTTGGGCTTTGACTATGGTCAAATGGCATAGTTTTATTTTTAGGTTATTCTAGGTGTTTGTTTAGGACATTTGATTATGTTTTATGTTCAGAATGATCCTTGGGATCTTAGAGTTTGATCCTATTAAGGAAAAAGTGCAATTTTGCAAGAAAGGCAAAAAGTTGCACAATGCAAGAAATTTTGTCAAGCAACTTTTTTTGATAAAGTTGCAAAATAAGTTGTAAATACATCCCAATGGTCACAACCTTCAAAACGTAGTTGGATTCATTGGAAAATGTCTTCAAGAAGCCCTTTCAGGTAGGTGGAAGACAATTGATATACAATTGTTTGCAAATCAATAAAAGTTCCTTGTTTTCCCTATATTTTGGACTGCAAATGGTGCGTGTATGGATTGGTACTTTATTGTAGAGGAATGCGAATGAATAAATTGAAGCCTGACATGAACTAAGAGTATAAATAAATTGGTTTGAGTGGATTTAAACATCATGATCAAAAGTTGTAAGCAATTCTTCCTCGGGTGCACAGGAAACCCTCCTGAATAAGTAGTTATCAGAGATCATGCCCTAACTTTCTTTCCCACCATGGTAATTCCTTATCCCTCAGGGAAATTAAAGTAGGGATAATTTACTATAGGATTATGCAATCCTGGGAGAGGGGGAACAATTTTCTAATTTTACTTGCAAACCCTATCCCAAGCATGTCTATGTGCTTGGTATAGTCCAGAGAAGAATGAAGTGATAGTAGCACTTAGGGGGTGGAAAAATGCAATCTAACTATGGATTGTAGTCTCTTAGGGGTCCCTTTTAACGTTCCAATTGGTGACTTATCTATGGAGTTCGACTGGTGAAGGCTTCCTTAGGGAAACACACCCTTTAGGTCTAATTAGGCATAGTGCAATAGTGTTGGTTGGGTGTTATCCTTTCAATTTGGGAGTCTCTTGTTTTGGGGATTAATATAACTCAATAAAGGGTGTTTGGATCTGGTTTTAGTTTTGTATATGCTTTGAGAAGTTTTCAAACTAAATCCCAAAAACTCCATCCTTAGGGCTACAAGCCAGGAAGGCCTAAAAGCGAGAGTTGTCTGAATCCTTAGAAATTCTAAGGGTCAAAAAGTCACTCCTATTAGAGACATTTGATAAGTGTGGAACCTCTCCATCCCCTTTTCAACACATAGGTTCCTATTTTGAGACAAAGTCTAGTAGAATTCATTTCTAAAAAGGAGACATAGAATCCTCTAGGAGGATAGTGAGTTTGTGATTGATTGCAGGATCTTTTCAAAGGTGTAGAGAACTCTTGAAAGACAATTTGGGTGTAAGGAAGACACCTAAGGTCACACTACTTCATAGTTTCCTAATTAGGGGAGAGCTCTGCATCAAGTGGTATCAGAGGATCTAAGATCCTTAGGGTAAGAATCAACCAACACCATGGAAAGAGAAGATGATGGAGGGTTGTCAACAAGGATGACCAATGTAGAGATAGTAATATATATAAGAGAGAAGAGATAAAGGAAAGATGAACAAAGAGACACTGAGATGCTGTTAATGAGGGAAGGGATGGAAGATCATAGGAAAGAGCTTCATAAGTAAAAAGTAGAGGAAAATCTGAAGATGTTGAAGAATGGAGTGAAGAAGAATCCCTTGAGAAAGAGGAAGATGAATGTCCTGCAGATTAGAGGATACAAATGAAGACTCTAAAGTCTATGGAGAGGATAACCATGGATGCAAAGCTTGATTTTCCTACATATAATGGGAAGATGGACCCTAATGCTGCAATGGATTGGGTGGATTCCCTAAATAGTTTCTTTGATTGTGAAGACATCCCTGAGAATTAGAGGGTGAATATTGCCAAGTCCAAGCTCAAAGGCTCTGCACTCACATGGTGGAACTTCACTCAAGATGATAGGGTGAAGAATGAGAAGAATCTAGTCACCACATGGAAGAGAATGGTGACCCTACTCAGGGAAACTTATGTCCTTGAAGATTATGAAGTCCAACTTTATAAGAAAATGACGAGTCTAAGACAAAAGGAGATGGATATCTCAAGTTACACTAAAGAACTTCAAAAATTGGTGATGAAATCCAATCTTGCCGAACCAAAATGTATGAAGCTTGCTAGATATATGCAAGGCTTGAGAATCTCAATCCAAGATGAACTAAGTTTGACAAGCCCTACCACAGTAAACCAATGCTATCAATTGGCAATAAGAGTTGAAGATAAGTTCAAAAGAAGGAATGAACATAGTGGTAGAGGAAGAGGTAAGAATGATAGAGGAAGAGGAAACTTTGGAGGAAGAGGAAAAAATTCTAGGCCTCAAAGAGAGTCTAAGAGAACATACAAGGATAAAGAAATACACAGGGTGTATATAGAGGAAGAAGAGGAAATGATAGAGGTAGAAATGGGGAAGAAACAATGGACAAATCAGATGCTTCAACTGCAATCAGACAGGCCACTATACCAATAGGTGTCCAGACAGAGATAGATAAAATACACAAGGTGAAAGAAGAGCCAACCTAGTACAAGAAGATGATGCAGAAAGTGGAAGAGACTATGCTGGAGAAGGAGTATGCCTCATGATGAAGATGAATTTGATCCAAGAACCCATGCTAGTGGAGCCTCCTCAAAAAAAAGAATCTTTTCAGTACCAACTACAAGAATCATGGAAAAGTATGCAAATTAGTAATTGATTTTGGTTCTATTGAAAATCTTGTATCTAAAGAAATGGTAGATAAGTTAAAATTGGAAAAAGTACCCCATCCAAACCCATCCCATGTATCTTGGTTAACAAAAGGAAAACAAACCCTCCTAAATGAACATGCCTGGGTAGACTTCTCTATTAAAGACTACAAGGATAAAGTCCTTTGTGATGTTGTAGATATGGATGTCTATTGCCTATTACGAGGATGTCCATGGCAGTATGATTTACAAGCCAAACATGTTGGAGTCACAAACAAGTATCAGATTAATCAGAATGGTAATAAATACAATCTACTCCCTCTTCCTGACCCTCAACAAGAAAAGCCAAAGGAAAAACTAGTCATGCTTGCAGGAGAACAAGAAAATATCAGTACTATTCAAGATTCAGAGGTAGGATATCCTCAAACCTAAGGAGAAAAAAGTACACTAAGAAGTACCAAAGGAAGTAGGTAGTCTATTGCAGGAGTATAAAGGTATTGTTGTAGGAGACATGCCAGATGACCTCCCACCATTGAGGGACATTTGTCATCAAATAGACTTCATCCTTGGTGCTTCCCTACCCAACAAAGATGCATATAAACTTACCCCTGATTAGAATGCAAAGGTAACCAAACAAGTCAGTGAATTGTTGACTAAAGGACTCATACAAAAGAGTCTCAGCCCTTGTGCAGTCCCAAGTGTATTGGCCCCTTAAAAGAATGGAAAATGGAGACTATGCACTGACTCTAGGGAAATAAACAAGATAACAATCAGATATAGATTCCCGATACCAAGAATTGAGGATCTAGTAGACCAACTTGGAGGACCATGTTATTTTTCTAAAATAGACCTTAAATCAAGCTACCATCAGATAAGGATAATGCCTGGAGATGAGTGGAAAATGAATTTAAAACCATTGAGGGAGTATATGAATGGCTTGTAATTCCATTTGGTCTTAGCAACGCTCCTAGCACTTTCATGAGACAAATGAATGAAGTGCTTCATGATCTCATAGAAAAGTTTGTAGTGGTATACTTGGATGAAATTTTGATCTTTAGTAGAACCAAATAAGAACACATGAAACACTTGGAACATGTCCTCCAGATACTACATGAAAATAAATTGTCTATCAATCTAGAAAAATGTGCATTCATGTGCAACAAAAGTTGACATTCCTTGGTTTTGTCATCTCAAAGGGCACATTGAAAATGGATCCTAAAAAGGTAGAGGCTATCCTTAATTGGCCAACACCAAAAATACCAGGAGAAGTCATAATTTTCCATGGATTGGCTACCATTTATAGGAAATTTTTCAAAAACTTCAGTCATATTTGTGCACCTTTACTTGATACCATCAAAGGTGATAGGAAGATCAAATTTCAGTGGACAACCCAAACAGATGAGGCTTTTGAATATTTCAAGGGAAGAGTAGCACACTAACTCATCTTGGCACTACCCACCTTCAAAAAGTTGTTCACATTGGAGACAAATTCTAGTAATCTAGCCATAGGTGCAGTCCTTAGTCAGGATAACAAACTAGTGGTTTTATTTTCAGAAAAGCTTAATGAAGCCAAGAAGAAATATAGTACATATGACTTGGAAATTTATGCCATGGTTCAAGCCCTCAAGAAGTGGAGGCACTACCTACCCCCTAAAGAGTTCATTGTCTTCACTGAAAATCATGTACTAAGTTTTCTTAATAGCCAAGACAAGTTAAGTTGCAGGCACATGAAATGGGTTGAACAACTCCAAGCATACACCTTTTCTATAAAGCACAAGAAGGGAACCTCAAACAAAGTGGAAGATCCTCTCAGTAGAAGAGTGGTTTTAGTTGAAGAAGTGTAGGTACAAAGCATGGGAATTGTTTCTCTCAAACACCTATACAAAGATGATCCAGACTTTGGTGATATCTACAAGGTTTTCTCTACTCTCTCAGATGCATATAAAACCACATATTCATAATATTTGTTGCAGAATGGTCTTTTGTTCAAAGGGGGTCAACTCTGTATTCCCAAATGCTCCATGAGGGAAAATATGATAAGAGAGAAACATTGTGGCACACTAGGGGGTCATTTTGGCATTGACAAGACACTTGAACTAATAAGGAGAAACTATCATTGGCCAAGGTTTCCTACTGATGTCAGAAAATTTGTTGAAACATGCAAAATTTTCCAAAGAGATAAATTAGTTAGGACTAATCAAGGTCTTTATCAACCACTCCCAATTCCAACAAAGCCATGGGACAGTGTGAGTATGGATTTTGTCTTAGGAATTCCAAGAACTAAACATGGATTTGATAGCATCTTTGTTATAGTTGACATATTTAGCAAACTGACACACTTTGTTCCTTGTAAGGTTTCTAATGATGCATCTCATATTGCTAATTTGTTCTTTAAATAGGTGGTTAGAATTCATGGATTGCCAACATCCATTATCTTAGACAGAAATGTGAAATTCCAAGGGCATTTTTGGAGAACCCTTTGGAAGAAGTTGGGCACAAATTTGTTCTTCAGTTCTGCATACCATCCACAAAAAGATGGGAAGATTGAAGTAGTAAATAGATCATTGGGAAACCTCCTCAGATGTCTCACTAAACAATATGGACAAACTTGGGATACCATTCTCCCTCAAGAAAAATTTGAGTTTAATGATTTAGTCAATAGGTCAAGAGGGAAGACACCATTCTATGTGAACTATGAAATTCACCCTAGAGGAGTAATGGAGTTGAGAGATTTACCAAATGACTTCAAGGTCAGTGCACAAGGTGATGAACTATCAGCATGGATCAACCAGATTCATGATCAAGTCATAGAAACATTAAATCAGAATACTATAAAATATAAGGAACAAGCAGACAAAAAGAAGAGATATGTTACTTTCAAAGAAGGAGATCAAGTGTGGACATATCTGAACAAAGCAAGGCTACCTAGGGGACACACCAAATTATAGATGAGAAGAATTTGCCCCTGTCAAATACTCCACAAATTTGGAGATAATGCTTATGAGTTTTCTCTACCACCAACTATTGCTATTTCTCCTATCTTTAACATTTGTAATCTCACTCCTTTTAAAGGTGTTGCAGGATCTAACAATTCTTTGCAGGATACTAAAGATACACATGCTGAATGGCTTAAGGACTCGTGACCAAGCCAACCCTTACAGTTGGAAAAGCTTCTTGACTCCAAGGTTTTCAAGTAAACCAGAAAGAAGACCTATATAGACTACTTGGTTAAATGGAAGGGGCTACCTGACATTGATTCCACATGGATAAATGAAGAGCGTATTAACAAACATGGGACATCCCTTCAATAGTTTCTCTCAAGTGGAACTTGAGTTTTCAAATTAAGGGAGTATGGTGCAAGAGCACCTCCCTCCACTCTTCAAAGAAATATCCTTCAAAGGTCTTCGGAAGATTCACCCAAGGGCCTTCATGCGTAAGGTTCATAGAGATCATTTTATAAGTTGATAATAATCCAACTTGTAAGACATAGTCACCCTTGGTATCTTTATAAACCTTGGGCTTTGACTATGGTCAAATGGCATAGTTTTATGTTTAGGTTAGTCTAGGTATTTTATTAGGCTATTTGATTATGTTTTATGTTCATAATTATCCTTGGGATCTTAGACTTTGGTCCTATAAAGGAAAAAATGCAATTTTGCAAGAAAGGCAAAAAGTTGCACAATGCAAGAAATGTTGTCAAGCAACTTTTTTGAAAAAGTTGCAAAATAAGTTGTAAATGCATCCCAATGGTCACAACCTTAAAAAAGTAGTTGGATTCTTTGGGGAAATGTCTTCAAGAAGCCTTTTCAGGCAGGTGGAAGATAGTTGATGTATAATTGTTTCCAAATCAATAAAAATTCCTTCTTTTCCCTGTATTTTGGACTGCAAATGGTGCGTGTACAGATTGGTAATTTATTGTAGAGGAAGGAAATTGAATGAATTGAATCCTGAAATGAACTAGGAGTACAAATAAATTGGTTTGAGTTGATTTGAAGATCAGGATCAAAATTTGTAAGCAATTCGTCCTCAGGTGCACATGAAACCCTCCTGAATAAGTAGCTGTTAGAGATCATGACCTAACTTCTTTCCCACCGTGGGAATTCCTTATCCCTTAGGGAAATGAAAGTAGGGTCAATTTACTATAGGATTCTAGAAGCCTGGGAGAGGGGGAATGAGTTTGGTAATTTTACTTGCAAGCCCTAGCCCAAGCATCTCTATGTGCTTGGTGCAATCCAGAGAATAATGAAGTGATAGTAGCACTTTGGGGGTGGAAAAATGCAATCTGATGGTGGATTTTAGTCTCTTAGGGGTTCCTTTTAACATTCCAATTCGTGGCTTATCTGTGGAGTTTGACTAGTGAAGGCTTCCTTAAGGAAACAAGCCCTTTAGGTCTAATTAGGCCTAGTGCAATAGTGTTGGTTGGATGTTATCCTTTCAAGTTGGGAGTCTCTTCTTTTGGGGATTGATATAACTCCATAAAGGGTTTCTGGATCTGGTCTTATTTTGGTAGATCCTTTGAGATTTTTCAAACTAAATCCTAAAAACTCCATCCTTAAGGCTACAAGCCAGGAAGCCCTAAAAGCCAGAGTTGTTGTTTGAATCCTTAGACATTCTAAGGGTCTGAAATTCACTCCTATTAGAGACATTTGATAAGTGTGGAACCTATTCATCCCCTTTTCAACACATAGGTTCCTATTTTGAGACAAAGTCTAGTAGATGGCATTTCTACAAAGGAGACATAGAATCCTCTAGGAGGATAATGAGTTTGTGATTGATTGTAGGATCTTTTCAAAGGCATAGAGCACTCTTGCAGATAGTTTGGGTCTAAGGAAGACACCTAAGGTCACACCACTTCATAGTTTCCTAATTAGGGGAGATCTCTTCATCAATTTCATGCTAATAGTGGGTCAAAATACTCAATAATATGCAACGGATCATAAAACTTTCAATTCTATCGTAATATAGTCTAAAAACAAGTTTACTATATCCCTGACTAGAAATAAGCATGAATCCTAATACTTTTCTCTACTTCCCCAGTTCTCCAGCCCTTACTAAATGATCTTGGAAATCCCTTTATTAAAAAAAGGGATTGCAACAAGCTTCAAAACATTTAGCACTAGTAAATTTTACCCTGTTTTTCGACGAGGATTAGTCAAATTTTTGACACCCATTGGTCGAACAGACAACCAAAACCGTTGTCAAACTTTTTTCGTCGATTATTCGACAGGAAAACCCATCGTCGACATATCGACATACTTAGTGGTTGAATTATCGACCGAATCTTTGTTGAAAAAATCGCTTGAAGCTGGAAGAATTGCAGATCAAACCTTTTATCTAAGAAACCAACATTCGCCGAAATTGTGACCAAAGTTGGTTGGAATCGACATCGAACACATAGCAGTCTCGTCGAAACATCAAACACAGTGTGTCACTTTTTTGACCAAAGTTCGTCGAACACATAGCATTCTCGTTGAAACTACTGATATTAAAATGTCAAAAAAGTGACCAATACTAATTTTTGGTTAATATATATATATATATATATATTATTGATGGGTTTGTAACCGATTTCTCTATATTACAAAGATTTTTCAGTGGGCTTGCAAGTATGCTATTAGAGAAAATATTGAGAAGGTGAGTTTCAATTGTGGCATATTTTGCAAACTAGATTTGGTTATGAATTTCTTAATGCTTTTATTTGAAATAAAGATGACGATGACTTATATACAGGTTGCACATCCACATCCACATCCACATCTAATATTAAATTTATTATTATAAAGTCTTGTTATGGAAATCTATTTTATATTAGTCTTTTTTGTAGAGGCCTTTCACTTGGGATGTCTTGCCTCTTCTTTGATTGCATATTTTGGGCATCACTCAAAAAAACACAATTGAATCCTCATAGCAATATCACAATTTGACTTGTTGTGGAAAATATACCATACTTATAAACTTAAGACACTTCAACTCATTTATTTCAAAAATTATGCTTTCAAGGAACCTACATTGCATCTACTACCAAATATGGACAAATAATTTCACTGTCTGAAGGATTCTACTTTCAAAA
>MU223676.1:1708478-1727808 GCA_018584345.1 Thuja plicata | reverse complement strand
AACCACTACTCATAAACCATGGGTCAATGAGTTAAACTAAAAAACTACACAATTGAATCCTAATAGAAATATCACAATTTGATTTGCTGTAGAAAATGTCTCCTTCTGATCAATCTACTCTTCGTTATATGATGCTACCAAAGGAGCCTCACCACCAAGAGGATCCACTAGGGTAGCACTAGTCACAACATCATGAAAGGGAGGAGGTTGAGAATGAGAAAAATAATTACCATGATTCTTCCAAATGAAATTATTATCAAGGATGCCCTCTATTTTCAGACCCATCTTTTGAGATTGCAAGAACAAAGCCCTTGAATAGACTTGGCATTACATCCAACTATTTTATGACCAAAGTGTTTGCATCTAAAACAACACTCTAGTAGGCCTTCAAAATTAATATACTGCATCCGTGAGCCATGAGATATGTCAATCATGGCACAAACTCTAGTGAACCTTCTACTTTGATCAGCAATATCCTCTTCAATATTGATAAAATTCCCAATCAAATTGACAAGTTTTTGAATGAGTTTAGAGTTTATGATGACTATTGGAAGATTAGAGAGGTATAGCCAAATTGGAATGCGCATGTACACATGGTGAAAGAAAAGGGACCAAGGTGTCAGGGATAGGCCCTACAAGGAACCAAGGGTCATCATGCAAAATAGACCTGCAAGATTTTGAATGCTAAAAGTAGATCAGGAAAGAACCATGATCTTGACAAAGGAGATTTTGCAGATGTAGGCAAAGAACCAGAAGGATCCTTCTACTAGGCCATCTTCTTAGACACTGGAAGTCGTGCAATAACCTTCTTAGATAAAATTTTTGTTTCCAATCTTTCTGAAAATGAATAAGCTACAGATGCACTATTTGATAGGTGAAGTTCTTGTTATTCATATATATTTGTACACTTTTCAGATTAATAAATTATCTTTTCAAGTTGTATTTTTAAATAATGTTGCAAAACTCTGCAAAAAACCGCAACTATATATATATCACTTCTCACACCAGAGAGTCAATTTCAAAATTGTTAAAGTTTTCAGTCCTCCTAGGGCATCGCACGGCTTCCATCTCCCATATTTTTGACGATCCAAACCCGCATGATCACAAAGAGCATCGCGCAGCTAGAAGATACCCATGGTGGAGGTGCGCCTAGATCCACTGTTACTTCGAAAGTTGTAGGAAATGGTTTCAATTTTATTGATTACATCTAAAAATTACATCTAAATCCAACAATGGGAGCTTTTAATGGAGAGTAATTCATGACATACCTCTCGTTCAAGTCTTAAACCTATTTCAGCTTCTAGCTATTCCTCCTTCACGTGCGTTGCAATTATCTAATAATGAAATGAGGTTTGAAACCTTTTTTTACTTTAAGTTATGCTCGTGTTGGTCAAAATTTTGACCAACACGGTGTTCGTCAAACTGTCGACCAATACGGGAAAGTATTAAATTTTTTTTTTTTTCCTTCTATAATCTGACCAACCTAAACCTTTTTATTTGATGGTTGAATTTTTTAGTCAAAAATAAGGTCAAATGTACTAGTGTAGGGTTAGGGTTTACAACTAAGTCGTTCAAAGAAATAAAAGTATTAATTCATTCAACTACCCTTCCATTAAGTTAAAATCCTTTCTTCACTCCATTCTATGCAATCTAATATGTAGCCACCATTGACCTCAGGATGTTGGAGAACATTCCTAACATGAAATCTAATTTCCAACCAGCAGGACTTGAAAGATAACCCAACATAAATGAAGAGGAGACAAGGCATTATTTTAAGGGTTACATAAGGTATGCAAATATGATCATAAACCCCCACAAAATCACTTCACAATATAAAGGCACTTCGAGCCATTAGATCTCCATCCTATCAGTATCCTAGCGCTACACAAATGTGACCCAGAAGATCGGATTGATAAATTTATTGCTCTGTTGTATAAGACACAGTTCACCTCTTTGAAACCCTGATAGAAAAAATTTTAAATATTTGAAAAATGGTTTCAACGGCTATAGGTGGCGCAGAAATCTTCATTGACAGCTGAAAACAAAAACTTTTGCAACTTTAAAACAAGATCGTAGATCTCCCTTTAAGATACCCATGAGACAACGATCAAATTTGGACACGCGTCCATCAGTCGTGATGCCTTGAACAATATCCTTCGATCACTTTGTGTTTAAGGCTTAACACTCACCGCATGATCAAGATACATCTGACCACACTTTAACCTTCCTTAGCTTCGACCACCTTTCCATGTGTCTTCCTATCGCAAACCCGCAATGGATAACATCCTGCATCTTTACATCCACGAGATGAAGGATTGTGTTAGGTTGATTTTTTTCTAGAGTAATTTGTTTAGTTTTTAATATTGCATGTTTGGTTGTGGTCAGTTGTGTCATAAGACACAAATGTTGTGTTTGTAAGACAAATAGGGAAAATTGGTGGAATGGCACCTAGAATGCACAAATTGGTCTAATTAAGTTGGATTTATGTTTAAAAGTTACTTTTAGGTCAATTGGAACCCATGCATTGGGTTAGAAGCAATATAATAGGTGAAAAGAAAAAAGATGTAAAAGTTGTCGAGCAACTTTTACAACTTTGAAAAGTTGCTAGAAAAAATTTAAAAAAAAAATGGAGAATTGCCTTAATGTAGTTATGGGTCTGTTTTGATAGTTGGGATAGGTCAAAGGGACCTATTTAAAGAACTTTAATTCCTTTTACGAAGGTTGGTTAACTTCTGCACACATTTACCAAGAAAGATAATCATATAGTTTTCTGAGAAGTAATTTCTTGCTTTTGAGTTGTAGAAGTGCTTAATAGATTGAATCCACTCTCTTTTCAATGTGACTAGTAAGGGTTCATTTTTTTGAAACTTCATGTTGAGCATTTTTGTTTTTGATTTGATTTTACTAACTTAGAGTAAATTTTGTCCCTATTTTAGGTTCTCTGGACCAGTAATGGTTGTATATAGGAAAATGACTCCATAGGAAACTCCCACACTATAGAACAATTGAGCCTTCAGGGAGTGGAAATGGGGTCTATTTATAGTTTTTTAATTTTGGTTAGAGAGCTAGAAGTACTGGAAATGAATTTTAACCTCCCACTATAGGCGAGCTTGTTCATAGCATGACTAGGGAAACACGAGAACCAGAGAGTTAAAATTGTAGGAGTGAATTGAAATAACCAATCCAACACCTTGGTGGTGTCCACAATATCCTTACATAGGTTGGTAACCAAACAAAAGGAGTTTTGAATCCATTTGGATGGATTTTGAACACAATATGCTCAGACTAGTTTATTTCTTAGTAAATTGGCACAATTAGGGTTTGGTGCTGTATGAAAGGTGTCAGAGACCAAGACCAAGAAAATATCTTGTGTTTTCCCAAAGGGTATCTATATCACACATTGGTTCAGAAGGTTGTGTGGAAGTTTTGTGCAAGAAAGCCAAAACCCTACAAAACAGGGCTATTAGAGAGCTAAAATCTTGTAGCCATGTTTTATAGGAATTGGGTAGCGATGGAAGAATGAACCCTAAATATTTATTGAGGTTTCATTTTTGGACACAAATGAGTCAAGAACATACCCTAGATTCCTACAAGGTCATGCTGAAGGGGTTTGTGTGAGAAGAGTGAGTTTACCCTGGTGATCTTAGTTGAAGGATTGAGTAGTTGTGGGCTTGTAATTGGTAGGAAGGTTGAAGAGTGGGTTAGGGGTTTAGTAAGAGCCTTCCTAACATCATAGGTGATCAGGGAAACCCTAGAAAGTCCTAGAATGACTTGGGAAACTAGTTATTATTTCAAGTTGTAATAACCTTGGGATATTAGATTAGTATCAGAGCCCTAAAAAGATTTGGTGTGGTAAAGTGAGTTGTATGTCAGACAAAGAATCAATTAGAGAATCCAATATAGTGAATAATGAAAAATTAAGTAAGAAGGTTGATGATCAGGAGGACACTAGATTTTGCAGAGAGAGGATAGCCCAATTGGAACAAAAATTGGGTGAAGTAGAAGTAAAGACGTAAGAAGTCAGTGGAAAGATAGACGATCATGGAGGAAAGGGAAAAGTAGTGCCAATTAAGGATGAGATCCCTGAGCCCGACCCTATCAGTCCAGAAGAGCCCTTCCTAAAAGAATTGAAGGCTATGAGTGACAAAGATCTAGAAGGAATTCCTCTTTTCAGTGGTGAAATGGAGCCATAGTTAGTAATGGAATGGATTGAGGGACGAGAGAACCAATTTGAATGTGATTGTGTGAGTGAAGCTCAAAGAGTCAGAGTAGCCAAATAAAGATTAAGGGGAATTGCCTTAGCTTGGTGGAAGCTCATTCAAGTAAAGAGGGAGAAATACGGTAAGCTTCCCATAGCCACTTGGAAAGGAATTGTTGCAAAAAACAAGGAAGCCTATATGCCAAAGGATTATGAAATCCAAATGCACAAGAAAAGACATAATTTGAGACAGAGGGAATTTGATGTGAACTCTTACACTGAGGAGTTTTAAAAACAATGTCTAAGGTCTAAAGTCCAAGAAGATGAAAGTATCAGAGTGGCCAGATATCTCAATGGCTTAAGATGGAACATCCAAGAAGAATTAAGTTTTGTAAATCCCATTACTGTCCACAAGTGTTACTAATTAGAACTTAAATTGGAAGAGAAAGGAAACAAGAAACAAGAATCAGGAAATAGAGGTAGGGACAGATGAAGAGATAATAGAGGCCATAGGGGTGGATTTGGTAGTAGAAACATGGACCAGAGGACCCAAGGTGAATCTAAACTCATGGAGAAGAGTGGCGAAACAAGTGGAAGAGGGAGTTATGGTAGAGGAAAAGGTCCTAGAAGTAGAAATAGTAGAGGTAGATCTAGTGGAGGAAGAGGATCTTACTTTACTAATATGAAGTGTTATCCTTGTCATCAAATAGGACACCCAACCTATAGATACCCTAGAAAGAACTCTTCTTCTCAAGGAGATAGGAGAGTTACTTATTTCCAAGAGGACACTAGTAGTGTCAAGTCTTCTGAGATCAATCTTGATTCAGAAAGTGGGGATAACTTGATGATTAGAAGAATCCTAATCAAAGAGCCCGTCAGAGAGGAACCAAAATAGAGGAGATCTTTATTTAAGGTGAAGTACAAAATATTGGGCAAAGTTTGTAGAGTCATTATAGACTCTGGTTCTATTGTTAATGTCATTTTAGAGGAAGCAACTGATAAGATGAAGTTGACTAGGATACCTCATACTAGTCCATATAGAGTTCCATGGCTCAATAAGGGGCAATATGTGTTGGTGAATGAACAAGCATGGGTAGTGTTTTCTATAGGTGGCTATAAGGAAAATATTATTTTTTATGTATTACCCATGGAGGATTTCCATCTTCTATTGGGAAGACTATGGCAGTTTGATAGAAAAGCTATCCATGACGGTGAAAAGAACTCCTACTCTTTTCAAAAGAATGGAGTTACCTAAGAGACTCAATCTTTGGTGGATGAAGGAGAGACTAAAAATAGTGGTCCTTATGTGTTGGTAGTTGGTGGAGAATAATTCTTAAGTGATCTCAAGGGGGAAGATGGAGAGTGTTTTTCTGTTACGATGAACCCTAAAGAAGAACTAAAAGTTGAATACACACCTTTTCCTAAAGAAGTACAACTATTGGAATAATTCAAAGACATTGTTAGTGATGGATCACCTGCAGTTCTACCACCATAGAATATAATAAACCACCAAAGTGACTTCATTCTAGGGTCATCATTACCAAACAAAGCTTCTTATAAAATTACTCTTGAACAAAATATGAAGATAGAAAGGCAAGTACAAGTGTTACTTGATCAAGGTCTAGTAAGGGAGAGCATAAGTCATTGTGCAGTTCGAGTGATGCTAGCATCCAAAATAGTAGGTAAGTGGAGACTATGTACTGACTCAAGAGAAATCAATAGAATAACAATTAGATATAGATTCCCAATTCCTAGGACAAAGGATATAATGGACTGTCTTGGGGGAGCACAATGTTTTACAAAATTAGATCTCAAGAGTGGTTACCACCAAATCAAAATTAAGGAAGGTGACGAAAGGAAGAAAAATTTAAAAAAAACAAAAGGGATATATGAGTGGCTTGTCATGCCATTTGGGCTTAGTAATACCCCTAGCACATTCGTGAGATTGATAAATGAAGTGCTAAAGGACTACATAAGGACATTTTTCGTAGTCTACCTTGATGATATACTCATATTAAACAAGACCAAAGTAGAACGCCTTAAAGACTCAGAGATTGTGTTGAGAAGATTGCATTAGGAGAAGTTAGCCATCAATTTTGAGAAATGTGAATTCTTGAAGAAAGAATTGGTCTATCTTGGATTTGTGGTCTTACATGGAACTTTGAAAATCGATCCTAGTAAAGTGGAAGCTATACTCAACTGACCTACTCCTAAATCTGGTACAGAGGTAATAAATTTTCATGGGCTTTCTAAATTTTATAAGAAATTCATTAGAGGTTTTACTACAATCTGTGCCCTAGTCTTATCTATACTATTAAGGGTGGGTTGGAAACTAAATTTAGGTAGACTAAGGAGGCAGATGAGGGGTTTGAAGTGTTAAAAGAGAGAATAGACACCTAACCTATTGTTGGTCTACCTATGTTTGATAGGTTGTTCACTTTAGAGTGTGATGCAAGCAATATAGCAGTGAGGGATATTTTGACCCAAGAAGACAGACTAGTAGCCTTCTATAGTGAAAACTTGAACGAGGCGAAGAAGAGGTTTTCCTTAGATGATCTAGATTTCTATGCATTAGTCCAAGCTCTTATAAAATGGATACTTTACCTCCTCCCCAAGGAATTTGTGGTGTTCACTGATAACCAAGCGTTAAGTTTTATCGACTCCCAAGACAAGCTAAGCAATAGGAATATCAAATGGATGAAATTCTTACAGGGATATACCTTCACTATCAAGCATAAGAAGGGACAAATGAACAAGGTGGTTGATGCCTTAAGAAGGAGGCTTCTCACTATACAAGAAGTGTAATTGCAGGGTATAGGAGTGGAAAGTTTCATAGACCTTTGTAAAGAGGATGAAGATTTTGCTGAGGCATATAAGGTATGCAGTGAATTCAATAACCATTACCACAGTCAATTTTCAGAATATACTTTACAAAATGGTCTTTTGTTTAAGGGTGGTCAATTGCGTTTACCAAAGGGATCCATGAGGAAACATATCATTCAAGAAAATCATAATGGTAGTCTTAGTGGACATTTTGGTCTGAATAAGACACTTAAGTTAGTTGAGAGGTTTTACTATTGGCCTAGGATGCATAAGGATGTTAGGAAGTAAGTAGAATAGTGTATTATTTATCCAAAAAGTAAGGTAATACTTCTAATCCTACTCTTTATCAACCCTTACCAATTACCAATAGACCATGGGAATGAATAAGCATGGATTTAATTAGGGTTTGCCAAGGACTTACACTGGGTTGGATAGCATCTTTGTAGTTGTTGACAGGTTCAATAAAATGAGCTACTTTATTCCTTGCAAGACAACACATGATGCCAAAGACATTGCATATTTTTTCCTTAGATAGGCAGTGAGGATTCATGGACTACCTCTTAGCATAGTCTCAAACACGGATGTTAAATTCATGGGCCATTTTTGGAAGACACTGTGGAAAAGATTGGGGACTAACCTTTCATTTGGATCTCCTTATCACCCCCAAACAAATGACCAAAGAGAGGTCATTAATATAATCTTGGGTAAACTTCTAAGGAGTTTGTCAAAAGAGGATGGACACGTGTGGGATCAAATGTTGCCATAGGCAGAGTTTGCCTATAATGACAGTGTGAACAGAACTACGTAGAAAATCCTCATTTTCCATTGTTTATGGGATTTGTCCTAGGGTTCTTTGTGAGCTCAGAGACCTAGGAAGCATGGATGGTAGAAGTGGAAATGCAGAGTATTTCATACAATCAATAAAAGAGGTGCATGATCAAGTGAAGAAAACCCTCAGAGAAGCCACTCAAAGACTTAAAGCCAAAGCGAATGAAAAGAAGACAGAGTTGCAGTTTGAAGTGGGAAACCTGGATATGGTACATTTAAAAAAAGGTAGATTGAAGAAAGGCGTACCTAGAAAACTACAGATGAGGATGATAGGACCTTGTAAATTCTTAGCCAAATAGGGGTGAATGCTTATAGAATATACCTACCTATAAATTTGGCAATATAACCTATCTTTAGTGTACAAGATTTGGTCAAATATAAAGGTCCTATGCCCAAGGAGACTAAGAACACTTCTGATACAAATAACACCATCATTGATGTACCCTTGCCACCTCAGAGTAAGCCACAAGAAGATAAGATTCTAGACTCAAGAGTAAAGAAGGATACCAAACATGAAGCATACATGGAACATATCATCAAATGGAAACACCTACCTTAAGAAGAGGTTACATGGGTTGCATAATCTGAATTCAAGAAGCTTGGAATAGATTCTATATTACTATCTCCTAATGTAATTGAACTTGTTTTATTTAGAGGAAGCATGGTGTAGGAGCACCAAAGGTAGGACTTGTTCAACCTTCAATTTTTGGTTTGGAAATCCTTCTTAAGGCTTGTGTTATGTTGAGTTTGTATCTAGAATAGGTTTTTTTAGTTTTCAATGTTGTGTGTTTGGTTGTGGTAATTTGTGTCACAATATCCAAATGATGTGTTGGTAAGACAAATAGGAGAAATTGGTGGAATGGCACATAAAGTACACAAAATGGTCTAATTAAGTTGGATTTAGGTTTACAAGTGACTTTCAGGTCAATTGGAACCCATGCATCAGGTTAGAAGTAATGTAATAGGTGAAAAGGAAAAAGATATAAAAGTTGTCGAGCAACTTTTGCAACTTCGAAAAGTTGCTCGACAACATTTTGAAAAAAAGTTGAAAAATGCCTTAATGTAGTTATGAGTCAGTTTGGGCAGTTGGGATAGGTCAAAATGACCTATTTAAGGTCTTTTAAAGCCTTGTACAAAGATTGGTTAACTTCTATACACATTTACCAAGAAATATAATCAGACAGTTTTCTTAGAGGTTGTAATTTATTACTTTTGAGATGCAGAAGTGCTTAATGGATTGAATCCACTCTCTTTTCAATTTAATTAGTAAGTTTTCATTGTTTTGTAGCTTCATGCATAGTAGTTTTAATTTTTTATTTGATATTGTAAGCTTAGAGTAAATTTTGTCCTTGCTCTAGGTTCCCTGGACCAGTCACAATTTTATATAGTAAAATGATTCCATAGGAAATTCCCACCATGGAAAACACCTGAGCCTTGGGGGAATGGAAATGGAGTCTTTATGTAGTGTTTTAATTTATTTCTTAGAGAGATGGAAGTACTAGAAATGAGTTTTAACCTCTTTCCCTAGGCGAGCTTTTTCATATCCCGAAAAGGGAAACAAGAGAACCAGAGAGTTAAAATTGTAGGATTGGATTGAAATAACCAATAAAATACCTTGGTGGTGTCCAGAAGATCCTTACAGAGGTTGGTGACCAAATAGAAGGAGTCTTGAATCCATTTGGATGGATTTTGAACATAATATGCTCATATTGGTTCATTTGTTAGTAAATTGGCATAATTAGGGTTTTGTGTTGTACGGAAGGACTTAGAGACCTAGACAAAGAAAATGTTTTGTATTCCATAATCCTTTGATTTTATCCATAACTCAAGAATGTATAAGGTTATAGAGTTGGGGGTTGAGTCCTTCTAGTAGTTTCTTTTTAAATGGATGCATAATTGGGGTTTTGGGCTAATGGAAACAATAGTATCTGGGGGTACACTTTGACATATGTTTTGTAGAATGATAATGGGTACCTAAGTGTATTTTGTTTTGGGAAAAGAAAAATTTATCTTGACTCTACTTGGGATTGAGGGCTACTCGAATATGAGGCCTCGTGGTTCAGGAGGAGCTAGAGGTTGGACTTGTTCAACCTTCACATTTTGGTTTTGAAATCGTTCTCAAGGATTGTGTTAGGTTGATTTTTTTTCTAGAGTAACTTGTTTAGTTTTCAATATTGTGTGTTTGGTTGTGGTCAATTGTGTCACAAGACACAAATGCTGTATTTGTAGCCAAATAGGGAAAAATGGTGGAATGACACCTAGAGTGCAAAAAATGGTCTAATTAAGTTTGATTTATGTTTAAAAGTTACTTTTAGGTCAATTGGAACTCATGCATTGGGTTAGAAGCAATGTAATATGTGAAAAGAAAAAAGATGTAAAAGTTGGCGAGCAACTTTTGCAACTTTGAAAAGTTGCTCGACAAAATTCTGACAAAAAGTTGCAAACTGCCTTAATGTAGTTATGGGTCTATTTGGATAGTTGGGATAGATGAAAGGGACCTATTTAAGGAACTTTAATTCCTTTTATGAAGGTTGGTTAACTTCTATACACATTTACCAAGAAAGATAATCATATAGTTTTCTGAGAAGTAATTTCTTGCTTTTGAGTTGCAGAAGTGCTTAATGGGTTGAATCCACTCTCTTCTCAATGTAATTAGTAAGGGTTCATTTTTTGTAACTTCATGTGGAGTATTTTAGTTTTTGATTTTATTTTACTAACTTAGAGTAAATTTTGTCCCTATTCTAGGTTCTCTGGACCAGTCAGGGTTGTATATAGGAAAATGACTCCATAGGAAACTCCCACCCTATATAAAACTTGAGCCTTCAGGGAGTGGAAATGGGGTCTCTTTATAGTTTTAAAATTTTGGTTAGAGAGCTGGAAGTACTGGAAATGAGTTTTAACTTCCTTCCATAGGCGAGCTTGTTCATAGCACGATAAGGGAAACAAGAGAACCAGAGAGTTAAACTTGTAGGAGTGGATTGAAATAATCAATCCAACACCTTGGTGGTGTCCACAATATCCTTACATAGGTTGGTAACCAGAAAAAAGGAGCCTTGAATCCATTTGGAAGGATTTTGAACACAATATTCTCAGACTAAACCATTTCTTAGTAAATTGGCATAGTTAGGGTTTGGTGTTGTATGAAAGGTGTCAGAGACCAAGAACAAGAAAATATTTTGTGTTTTCCCAAAGGGTGTCTGGATCACACATTGGTTCAAAAGGTTGTGTGGAATTTTTGATCAAGAAAGAAAAAACCCTACAAAACATGGCTAATAGAGACCTAAAATCTTGTAGCCATGTTTTGTAGGAATTGGGTAGTGATGGAAGAATGAAACCTAAATCTTTATTGAGGTTGCATTTATGGACACAAATGAGTCAAGAATATACCCTGGATTCCTGAGGGGTCATGCTGAAGGGGTTTGTGTGAGAAGAGTGAGTTTACTCTGGTGATCTTAGTTGAAGGATTGAGTAGTTATGAGCTTGTAATTGGTAGGAAGGTTGAAGAGTGGGTTAGGAGTTTGGTAAGAGCCTTCCTAAGATCATAGGTGATCAAGGAAGCCCTAGAAAGTCCTAGAATGACTTGTGGTTGAACTAGTGATTAGTATTAGAGCCCTAAAAATATTTGGTATGGTAAAGTGAGTTGTATGTCAGACATGGAATCAATTGGACAATCCAATATGGTGACTAATGAAAAATTATCCAAGAATGTTGATGATTAGGAGCAGGACAACAGATTTTGCAGAGAGAGGATAGCCCAATTGGAACATAAATTGGGTGAAGTATAAGTAATGACATAAGAAGTTAGTGGAAAGATAGACGATCAAGGAGGAAAGGGAAATGCAGTGGTAGTTGAGGATGAGGTCCCTGAGCCTAACCCTATCAATCCAGAAGAGCCCTTCCTAAACACCTTGAAGGCTTTGAGTGACAAAGCTCTAGAAGGAATTCCTCTTTTTAGTGGAAAAATGGAGCCATAGTTAGTAATGGAATGGATTGAGGGACTGGAGAACCACATTTAATGTGATTGTGTGAGTGAAGCTCAAAGAGTCAGAGTAGCCAAATCAAGATTAAGGGGAGCTGCCTTAACTTGGTGGAAGTTCATTCAAGCAGAGAGGGAGAAAGAAGGTAAGCTTCCCATAGCCACTTGGAAAGGAATTGTTGCAAAAAAAAAGGAAGCCTATATGCCAAAGGATTATGAAATCCAAATGCAGAAGAAAAGACATAATTTGAGACATAGGGAATTTGATGTGAACTCTTACACTGAGGAGTTTCAAAAAAACTGTCTAAGGTCTAAAGTCCAAGAAGATGAAAGTATCAGAGTGGCCAAATATCTCAATAGCTTAAGATGGAACATCCAAGAAGAATTAAGTTTTCTAAGTCCCACTACTGTCCACAAGCGTTACTAATTAGCACTTAAATTGGAAGAGAAAGGAAAGAAGAAACAAGAATCACGAAATAGAGGTAGGGATAGAGGAGGACACAATAGAGGCCATTGGGGTGGATTTGGTAGTAGAAACATGGACCAGAGGACCCAAGGAGAATCTAAACTCATGGAGAAGAGTGGAAAAACAAGTGGAAGAGGGAGTTATGGTAGAGGAAAAGGTCCTCAAAGTAGAAATAGTAGAGGTAGATCCTGTGGAGGAAGAGGATCTTACTTTACTAATATGAAGTGTTATCCTTGTCATTAAATATGACACCCAGCCTATAGATACCCTAGAAATAACTCTTCTTCTCAAGGAGATAGGAGAGTTACTTATTTCCAAGAGGACACTAGTAGTGTCAAGTCTTCTGAGATCAATCTTGATTTAGAAAGTGGGGATAACGTGATGATTAGAAGAATCCTAATCAAAGAGATCCCTTCCCAAACTGTACAAGCCTCTCTCAGGGCATACAGCTCTCTACATGTGAATAAATATTATTATTAATATATTTTATATATAGATTTAAGATGAAGGACATAATTTTCAATTCCTTATGTCCTTATTCTGTACATCCTAGGTTTTTTTATTCCATCAGTTGGCTTATGTTCTTTTTTCATGTAGCAGTCAGAGAGGAACCAAAATAGAGGAGATCTTTATTTAAGGCGAAATACAAAATATTGGGAAAATTTTGTAGAGTCATTATAGACTCTGGTTCTATTGTTAATTTCATTTCAGAGGAAGCAAATGATAAGATGAAGTTGACTAGGATACCTCATACTAGTCCATATAGAGTTACATGGATCAATAAGGGGTAATATTTGTTGGTGAATGAACAAGCATGGGTAGAGTTTTCTATAGGTGGCTATAAGGAAAATATTATTTGTGATGTATAATCCATGAAGGATTTCCATCTTCTATTGGGAAGACCATGGAAATTTGACAGAAAAGCTATCCATGATGGTGAAAATAACTCCTACTCTTTTCAGAAGAATGGAGTTACCTAAGAGACTCAATCCTTGGTGGATGAAGGAGAGACTAAAAATAGTGGTCCTAATATGTTGGTAGTTGGTGGAGAATAATTCTTAAGTGATCTCAAGGGGGAAGATGGGGAGTGTTTTGTTGTTACGATGAAGCCTAAAGAAGAACTAAAATTTGAATACACACCTTTTCCTAAAGAAGTACAACAAATATTGGAGTAATTCAAAGACATTACCAGTGATGGATCACCAGTAGTTCTACCACCAAAGAGAATAATGAGCCACTGAATTGACTTCATTCTAGGGTCATCATTACCAAACAAATATTCCTATAAAATAACTCTTGAAAAAAATGTTGGCAAGTTGACTCCCAGAGGATATATGACTTATTTTTGTGTTGTCATTATGGCAACAAAGTCATATTAAGTTACTGTCAAGAAAGGGAAAATGACTAAGTATGGAAAACAGGGCAGACATAGATATACAACAATTAGCACATCAACGCACGTGCGAGAGATCGAATCAGAATATGCATGCTTAGATATATTTTCTATGACATGTGTACATGATAAGTCCAGACACACATAGTACGAAATGATAGTATGGATAAGCTATAGGAAGAAAAATACCACTACAATTCATAAAATAAAGCATGGAGCCGACTTAGGTTTTTGGATCAGCATGAATTATTTTGTTGTGTAAAGGCCAAGCGCCTTTGATTATATCTTTGTAATAATGTCTTTTGTATTGTTGTAAACACGCTTAAGCCAATTTTTTTGGAAGCGTTGTATATTAGGTTTTTAGGGCCGACTATAGTCTTTTTTTGAGTCGCGTCTATTCAGACATAAACATATAAATATGTAATGTAAATGCATATTACAAGTATCAAAGAAAATGCATGAGAAAGACATAGAAATGCAGTATAGTGAAGTCACTATGAGATAAATCTCTTTAAGAGAGTAAGAGCATCAACGCATAAACAGAACTAATCAGAAAACAGTGTCATCACAACAGTTCATTTTTGATATAGTGTATATCAACTATTTGAAGGTTGTATCCTTCATCTTATTGAGCAGTGAGCTCAAGAAGTGAGCCATACACCTTTAACAATGTTATTGTAATAGACTCCTAATAGGGTCATTGTACTTGAATTGTAAAGACTGCTCCTAACAGGGCAAAGGAACTTTAACAGGTTCATTATACTAGTGAAATATTTGTGGGTACTAATTCCCACCGGGGTTTTCCTCTGATCAAGGTTTCCCCGTAATCATATTATGTGCTATAAGTTCTTGTGTTAAGCTTCATTGAATGTATATTTGATTTATGTTTAAAGTGCTGAAATATAATTAATAGACAAACATTGATTCACCCCCCCTCTCAGTGTTTCTAACAATTGGTATTAGAGCTTTGGTCCTATGAAAGAAAGTTTATCCACTTGAGGAGATCATGGACTCAACAGAAGAAAAACATTTGAAAAAGAATCTTGAAGTATCTCTTGAAGATCTTGATAGATCTGAAAAAGAAAATGAAGAACTTAGACTGAAAGTTGATGGCTCACAAATTCTTATCAAGAAATTAAGAAAAGATTTGAAAGATTGTTCTACAAGTGATTTAGGGAAAATGGTCAAAAAGATGAATGAAGAGAACATGTCTCTGAAAGATAAAATTGAAAATCTGGATGAACAACTAATAGACAATCAAATTTCTATTGAAGAAAAGATCAAAGAAAGTAAAAAATTAGAAGATGAACTATTGCAAGAAAACATGAAAGTCTTGGAATTGGAAAACATAAAGAAAAAGATGGAATCTGAATTAACAGAAGCAAAGGATAAGATTGATAAAATCCACACAAGTTCTGATTTAATTCAATCTCAACTCTATGAACAAAAGCTAAAAGGTGACACTACTGGTGTTGGATATAGTGTAGCAAAATTTGAAATCGATTCACTAAAATAAAGAAAAAAAAGCTCATGAAGCATCTTCAAAAGCAAAGAAAGTTGAAAATGTTACAGAAACTAAAATAGATCCACCCAAAGGAGAAATCAAGCAAGTTAAAAAAACTTGTTATGCATGTAATAAATATGGGCATTTGGCAAGAGATTGCAAAGAGGTAAGACCTTTCAATGGTTATTGTTACTCCTGTAATAAGTTTGGTCACAGGGCTATACATTGTAGGACAAATCAAATAAATCAGTCACAGCAGAATCAGAGAAATAAACCTCAAAGAAATTTACAGAACATTACATGTAAGATATGTAATTAAAATGGACACACAGCAAAGCAGTGTAGCATGATAAACAAAAACATCAGACCTCCTATCATTTTTCACACATGTGGAAAGGTTGGACACATCTCAAGGTTCTGTAGATCTAGAACTCAAAAACAAGAGGATCCTAAGAAATTACTATTTGAAGAAGAAGGAGAAGTCAAGTTTGTTCAAGAAAAAGAAGATTCAAGAAAAATATGGGTTGAAGTGAAGAAGGACAATGCAAAGAACAAAGTATTTGATGCATCTACAGTGGACGCATCCTCTATTTCTGGTTGAATAGACCTTCTTGGTCTTAGGGGGAGCTATTCTAGCTTGGAACCCCTACGTGGCTGGTATACTCACCTCCAAGTATGTGCCTATGGATATATGCTTATGGTCACATGATATAACAGTATGCATATACACATTGTCTATAATGCATTCAGAACAAAGTTTAAAACTCTCTGTGAAAACTGTGTACGGTTGCAAACATTAAATGCAGTAACCTTTATAAAAAGATGTAAATGTTCGATCTTCTTCACATTTGAATTTGAGATCACAAAATTTGGAGAGCACAAGAGCACTGAGCATCAAAGCATGGAAGCAAAACATATTTGGTGGTTAAGTAAATGGATAAGAAGTTGAAATGGAACCCTAGCAGTCGTGCCATTTCAAATTATCGTGAAACCCTACTTAATCAAGTTCCAAGTAAGTATGGCAACCCCAGTTGTTTTTGACACTGCTGAGAGGAAGAGATTTGTCTTTAAGAAACATCCATTCAAGTCCATTCTAGATGATGTTGAAGGAGCATTCTCCAAAACTCCACTCGGAGTCGTGCACGTGGAAGATATTCACGCATACATCTACTGCAAGAAGGAAATAGTAGGAGACAACAACATAGATACTCTTATGGGATCCATGATGAAACCAGACTACTCATTCAAGGATGAATTTGTGCATTTGACTGATAACCCTATATTTGAGTACTCCAATACACACGAGTTTTATGAGCCATAATGGGTGAAGATATTACTGAGCAGAATTCATGATGACCTTTTCTAGATTGGTGAGGTTCCTGTCTACATCACCTCTGACCTAATCCAAGAATTAACCAGACTTCCTAAGACTGGACTAGTTCTTCCTATTGGCAAGGATGTCAAGAATCAATTTGAACAAGTTTGTTTATCTAGAAGTGACAAGCGTGGTATGACAATTGATCCTATCAAGGAAGATGACATAAAGCTTCTAACTATGATACTTGGTTACAAGTTCTAGCATGCAAGCAGACTGAATAGTGTGTCAGCAGCCACAGTTCTAGTAGCTATAAGAATGGTGAAGGATAACACTCAGTACAATCTATGTGAGATATTGCGTGCTCAATTGATTGACAACATTCGAGTTATCAAGCATGACAAGAACAAGACATTCAAGTTTGGGTATTTGATCATCTACTTGTACTTCCACATTATTGGTAAGGTGGCAAATCTTTACCTAGATAGAAGAAAAACTACAATGTCTCAGATTTCACTTAAAGCCACAATAGAGAGCAGTGTGAAAGATGCCATGGACATGGATATTAAAACATTCAGGTTCAAGATGCAGAAAAGGTTCAAATTATCTGAGAAGATACTTGATAAATATAAGGAGACCATATGTTTCATGGTATAAATAGATTGCACTTGTATGGAGGTAGTTGAACCTAGAACCAAATGGATTCACCCACTTGGTTATGAAGTGGAGAAACATGTGTTAGAAGGATATGCTCAAGTTCTCTTGTCTGCGCCAAAAGATCCTAATGAGCCTAGGTGGGGCACTTACAAAGAGAAGACTAATGAAGTTGATTATGTATTATACAATGCTGATAACAAAAGGAAGGCATCAAAAATTACATCTAGCATCCTAGGAGTTCATGGAGTCACTCAAGAAGACTTAGGTAAAGCCAAGGAAGCTAAGATTTCAAAAGAACTTGAGAAGACTAATGACATCCAGAAGAAGAAGAAAGTAGAGAGCACCTCTGCACCCTCTACCACCATTGACCCAGACTCATCTCCACCTTCTATACCAAGAAAGAAGTATAGAGGAAGAAAGCAAGTGCCCACAGGTCACCCATCCTTGAGAACTACTCAGAGCACAGTAAGAAAAATACTCAAGCTCCTCCTGAAGTAGGATTTAGACCTAGTCTAAATGTCCTAAAGAACAAGATTGTTAATGAAGGTAGACTAGACACAATTGCTAAGGTTTATGACAAGTATCAAGAGATAGATAAATCTGAGATACATTCTATGATCATCTCTCATATGATTAAGTTTAAGAAATCAGTTCTACAACTCAAAATAGTGATACCTGACAAGTTATGGAATATACTGGAAATAATGAAGAGACATGCAATTGAGGAAGATATGAGGATAAGAGAAGAAACATTGGATAACCTTCTCCCTGTATGGTCACATGATGAGAAGGAAATTTTGTTAGATCTGGTGAAGCCTCATCTAAGAACTAAGACAAGAACACTTCATATTATGAACAAGGAATATGAGTTAGTTGGGAAAGAGATAGAAAAAGATTTTGCACAAGTGTTTATGGATAGAAACATGTATCCATCAACGACACCTACAAAAAAGGTAACTCCAGCTCCTCCCAAATAGGTTACAGAACCAGTGATTCGAAGTGCACCTATGATAGGTCCATATGTTTCAGCGCCCTCAGTTTCAATAACTTATGATACAACAAAAGACTCAGAAGATACTATAGTAATTGATGATATCAAGATATCCATGAAAAACTCTGACAATGACATGAACAAAGTTGATAAAGCATTTGTAAGCACTAAAGAGATGTGCATTGATGATACATCTTTACAAAAAGATGAAGTTCCCTCCAATGATCCAATAGACTTGAATAAAGAGAAAGATACTCAAGATATTGAGACACCAGTCAAGGAGATACAAATAAAGAGTGAATGCATGGACACCAGTCAAAATACCATATTCTCTCCATCCACTTTACTATCTACCTCATTGTTGTCAAGGTTAACTCCTGACTCTACAAGTCTAAATGCGTGGGGAGAAGAAGACTTGATGAAGATCAATGTTCTAGCTATGGAAAAAGCCAAAGAGAAACAAGTTATGAGGAACCCTCTCTTCTTGGAATCAGTAAACATCTTGAATGATCTAGTGCCTGTAGACAAGAAAGTAGCCAAAATTAAATTAGTTGAAGATGTTGACAACATTATAACAAGCTTCAAAGCACACTTTACAGACCTAGTAGACTCTGCTACTAGAATTGCAGAAGCTGAGTATAAAAAGGAGAGATTGAATGAATTGGTAAGGAATTTTACCTTAGACTTAAAATCTTTAAAGATTGGGAAATCTATATTGAAAGTAGCTAAAGGTAAGAAGGTTATAGAAAACTACATGGATAGAGTGAAATTCACCTCTGAACTTATCAAAAAGATAGAAGAGGCAAAGATCATGGTGGACAGTATTAGAAAATTAGTTGAGACATCCACCCAAGACATGAACATTTGTAACAATTTCTATCAGGGACAGTTGGACAAAATTGAAAAAGAAAAACTTGAGATCAATAAGATAAGAATCAAGCAGACCCAACTGAGGAATGCTCTTGCGCCCTCTCTAGGAGTTTTAGAAGTTAACATCAAATAGATTGATGCCACCATAATCACATATGATCAAGGTCCCTACATGGATCTGATAAAGATGGAGAAGTTAACATATGCCCTATGCACCCATCTCCAAACAGTTGATGCAATGAAGGTATTCTGGCAGAAAGAGATCCAGTCTCTTCAGATTGTGTATCCAGATGTATACTTGGAGTAAGT
>MU223676.1:1635767-1703746 GCA_018584345.1 Thuja plicata | reverse complement strand
TAAAACAGGGTGTTGGTGCTTCCCAGAGTTGTAGCTCTAAAAGATTTGCCCAAGAGGCCAATAAAATTTCAGATTCAAAGTGGTTTTTTACCCTAAGGGGTTTTCCACTATAAACATTGTGTACTTTTTTATTTTTCTTCTTTTGTTCATGTTTCATAAGCATATGTTATAATTGTAAAAGTTTGAAAAGAACAAGTTTTAAGTAACCACTGATTCACCCCCCCCCTCTCAAGGGAAGGAAACCAGTGACATTTTGGGATTATCTTATCCCTACATAGAGATTTGCGACAAGACAAGATCTGCTGATACATGGAGGAAGTGGAATAATTCTTGGGACAAGAATTGTTTCACTTTTGGGGAATATGGTGTAGGGGAACTTAGGAGGACATAGGAACATATGAAGACACCAAGAATTCATCAAAAACTATGAAATGATGGAACGGGTAGCACTAGAGACAACAGTGAAATTACAACAGTGCTACGTGGTTGACATAAGGGGAAGTCCAAAATTAGTTGAGCGGTGGAGAGAAATGCAGTAGGAAGAAGCAAACTGGTATGGTATTTTCAGTCTATCATTTTATATTGTTAGAAAACATGGTTAGTATTTGATGATTATACTATTGGCTTCTCTATTTTTCAATAGGATCAGTATGAGCGGCACAAAGTGATGCAGAGTGCACTACAAGAATACCTAGATAGGCTCCCACTCCTTTTAGCTACCTCAAACTTCTGATTCAAATACTCCAACTCCACACTTGTCTTCCCAGGGTGTATAAAAACTTGTCCAAGAGGCCAAATTACCCTTTTTACCACAACTTGGCTTTCCAAGCCAAGACACCAATCTCTACAATATATCTTGTAGGGACACTTTCCCTAAACACATCCTAAGAGTAGAAATATACACCAGAGGCTTTGATCAACAAATCTAAGTGATGGTATAATTTTTTTAGACCCCAAAGGTAGAGAATCCACCAATGGATTAAGTTCTACAGACCCAAGGATGGTCAAACACTAACTGGTCTAGAATTCCTTATAACTCTATCCAGAGGGTTTTTCGAGCGTAATTTTCTATCACTGAAGGATTTGACTAATCTAAATAGGTTTTTAGATACCCTTTATGGATTTTTAAAACCCCCCAAAACCTAAGAACTTCACTCCACTCCTGCACCACTAAACTCTTGCAAAGTTAACATGCCTAATTTGCTAGGTTAGGCTTGGATTACTAATCAAGTGGTCTAAGGTGGGTTCAAAGAATGAACACAAGGGCTTAGATAGTTTCCTCTACCCCAAAATGGTCTAGATCAATAATTGATTTGATCCTTCTAACCATATAGTTCAGATGCATGTAACTGTACTTAAGAACTAGACTAATTACTTAGAGATAATTAGCCTAGGGCTTTGTCTCAAAAATCATAGAAGCAACATTGAGTTCCTAAGCTTCACTAATATTAAAGAGAATGATCCTAAATTTTATTTCACAAGTGGTTGAGTAGATCCACTAGATAAATCACAAGTTAGGATCACATCTTTGGAACAAAACCAGTAAACTAGGGATTCTCAGACAGTGAGTAATCAAAAATCTCTAACTTCTATGAAACTTTACAAAAACAAATGAAACAAACTGGAATGTTGAAATAAATCAAAGCATCACAATGTTCTGCAACTAGATCCACCAAATGAATCTGTACCAGGCCATACATTCTAAAAATAACTCAGAAAACTCTTATATTTAATTCTCTAAACATCAAACACTGTAAACTGTAACATCTAACCTTCCTAGAAGGCATAAGAACATCAAATACCATCATCTTGGCATTAAAGATTCTCCAAGAAGTTGGTGTGGCCATTTCCATTTGAGTTGTCATTCCTCGAGCAACATTTTGCAAAAGTTTCTCATGTAACATTTTGCAAAAAGACAACTCTTTAGCAACATTTGTCAAAGTTGCTATTTTGAGAAAAGTGCCAACACTATCAACCTCCAAGGGTGAGGGAGAGATCTAAAACCTACCAAGAACCTATGTTAAGGTTTCAAAACATAAATTCTATCTAAAGACTAAAAAATAACCAAAAGAGACTAATATTTTCTAACATGGTTTCAGGAACCCATAAAGTTTATAACTTACCTTAGGGTCCTCCACCTTACACAATAGACCCACACATGCACACACTAGTGTGATTGAAGGGATTCACCTTATTACAAACAACATAAGCATTAAAATAAGAACTATAGGAGGTGCCTTGCACCATACTCACCATGACAAAAGTAACTCAACTCTCTTGAGTTTGGAGGTCTTCAAGTGGATAGCCTATCTTTTGAATGTCTTCAGGGGTCATCTAGATAGAATCTTCAATGGGTTGGTTTCTCCATTTGACTAAGTACTTGAATAGTAAGTGGCCCTCCTAGTTTTCTTGTTCACTCTCATATCTAGAATGCTTTCAACCTGAGGAGGAGTTGCTTGGGGCATGTCCTTCCATGGTTGGAGTGTAGGATGCTTTGAAGTACCTGCAAGATCATCAGTACTAACAACACCTTTATAAACATAGATATCTGGAACATTACAAACAAGAGATAAAACAATGTGGGAATGTAGATCAATCTGATAGGAATTATTGCCACATTTCTTTAGAATCTTGAAAGGGCCAAGCTTTTTCATCATAAGATTTGTGTATTTCTCCTTGGGTAGTCTCTCTTTCTTGAGGTGAATCATCACCAAATCTCCCACTTTGAACTGTATGTCTCTCCTCTTTTTGTCTGCTTGTTCTTTGTACTTCTCAGTGGTATGCTATAGTTTGGTCTGCACTTGTTCATGGATGTTCTTCATTACTTCAGCAAAGTCTTCTAGTAGGGAACTTCCTTTGTCCATGTCTTTGATGTATCTGAGTTCCAATACCCCTCTAGGGTGAGTACCATGTACAATCTGAAATGGAGTTAAACCAATATTCCTATTGACTGAATCATTGAATGAGAACTCTTCTTGTGCTATGATAGTATCCCAAGTGGCTCCATGTTCTTGGGTGAGGCATCTTAAAAGGTTTCCAAGGGACCTATTTATGACATTTGTCCCTAGCTTTCTCAATAGTTTCTCAAAAAATTTCCTAAAAACTTAGGATCCCTATCTGATATGATTGACAATGGGAGTCCATGAAGTCTTATAAATTCTCTAAAGAATAATCCTGCTATGTGAGATGCATCATGCATTGTTTTACAAGGAATGAAGTGTGCCATCTTTGAAAATTTGTCTACTACAACATAAATGCTATCAAATCCATATTTGGTCTTTGGAAGACCTAGGACAAAGTCCATACTTACTAAATCCAAAGGTTTTGAAGGGATGGGAAAAGGAGTGTACAAAACTACATTGGAGGTGTTCCCTTTGGCTTGTTGACAAACTAAACAACTATCCACAAAAATCCTAACATTTGTCTGCAACTTGAGCCAGTGGTAGAACCTTCTAGCAAGTTCCAATGTTTTATCCACCCCAAAGTGACCATCTAGGATTCCACAATGCTTTTCTTTGATAATATTCTCCCTCATGGATCATTTTGAGACACACAATGAACTACCTTTGAAAAGAAGAACATCCTGCATAAGCAATTTTGAGAAATTAGTGTGGTATCTGTCTGTCTCTCAGTGGAAATTTGGCAAGCTTCTTTGAAATATTCATCCATAGCATACATATCCTTCATGGCATGAACTCTAACACTCTCCAATTTAATTGTTTGTATGGTTAGGTGTCTCCTTCTAAGAGCGTCAACTACTTTCTTTACAATCCCATTCTTATGCTTGATAGAAAATGTATATGACTGTAAGAATTCCATCCATTTCACATGTCTATGATTAAGTTTCTCCTATCTATTCTGAAAGCTAAGTGCATGATTATTAGTAAAGACTACAAATTCCTTGGGTAACAAATAATTCCTCCATTTCCTAAGTGACTGAACCATTGCATACATTTCAAGATCATAAGTATAGTATTTTTCTTAGCTTCATTGAGTTTCTCACTATAAAAGGAAACTGGCCTCCCTTCTTGGCTCAAGACTCCTTCAATGGATTTATTACTTGCATCACATTCCATTGTAAACACCTTGTGAAAATCTGGTAGGACTAAGATAGGTTTCTCTGCAATATTTTTCTTCAAAAACTCATTAGCTTCATTAGTCCATGAAAATATGCATTTTCTTCCACCCTTAATGGTGTTGATAATGGGAGCACATATGCCACTAAATTTTTTGATGAATTTCCTATAAAAGCTACATACACCATGGAAGATTTTTAGCTCTAAAGGAGTAGTAGGAGGTGGGTAGTTGAGGATGAATTCAACTTTGGAAATATCCATCTTGAGACTATTCTTGGAGATCACAAAACCTAAGAACACAAGTTCTTCTTGAAGGAATACACACTTCTCTATGTTTATCCTCAACTGTTCCTCATGGAGTTTTCTCATCACCATGTCCAAATTCTTGAGGTTCTCTTCTCTTTTCCTGCTAAAGATCAAAATATCATCAAGATATACAAAAAAAAATTTATTAAGAAAAGGATTCAAGTATTCATTCATTAGTCTCATAAAAGTGCTTGAGGAATTTGAGAGATCAAAATGCATCACACGCCATTCATAGAGTCCTTCTGTGGTCCTAAATGTTGTCTTCCATTCATCTCCCCCTCTGATTCTTATCTGATGGTAACCACTCTTGAGATCTATCTTGGAGTAATGGCTTGCACCCTCTAAACAATCCATCAAATCTTCTATTCTAGGCATAGAAAACCTATATATGATGATTATCCTATTGATTTACCTAGAATCTGTACATATTCTCCATGTGCCTTCTTTCTTGGGTGCTAGGAATACAAGTACAACACAAGGACTCACACTTTTCCTAATGAGACCTTTTGACAACAATTCTTCAATCCGCCTTGCTATCTCTTGGTTTTGTTCAGGGGCCATCTTGTATGCTTCTTAGTTTGAAAAAGTGACCCCTGGTATGAAGTCTACACAGTGACTCACTTCTCTTTTAGGTGGCAAAGATTCTGGTGTACTTTCAGCTATGATACCCTTATACTGGTCTAACAGTGCTTTGACCTCTTTGGGGCCTACATCCCTAGTGGGGGCCTTGACCTTTGGCTCTTTCAATGGTGTCTTTTTAGGCCTTACTACTAATGCATAACAAGGTGTATCCTTTAATTTTAGCACCTTCATGAATTTTTTCTCTCCAACATGAAAGACACTACTAGAAATATGTTTTTCTTTCTCACGGTTAGGGAGTGGATTCATCACATACTCAACAACATCCTTAACTATAGTATAGACATTAGACTTTCCATCATGCTTCGCATCGACATCAAATTTCCATGGTCTACCTCGTAAAAAATTACATGCATCCATCTCTGTGATATCACACAGAACTCTGTCTGTACACTCCCCTATCTTTAAATCTACCCAAACTTGTTCATTGATGACGGTTTGTTTCTCTTTTCTCAACCAAGAAGATTTGTAAGGGAAAGGATGAGGGATTATATGCAACTTTAACTTAGTAACTAGTTCACTAGATGCAATATTATTAGTGGATTCAGAGTCAACTACAACTTTGCATACCTTGTTATTCACCTTGCAACTTGTTCTGAATGATGACTTCCTCTAAGGTGGTTTTGCAGTAGTAGGTACTCTTAGGAGTATCCTTTGCATCAGGAGGTATTGTCCTTGTTCTAGATTTGCAGGTCTTGAAGTTGCAGAGTGATAGGAGGACACACTTTGACTGTCATCTTCTTGGGTGAGTTATACTCTTCTATCCCCTCCTTGTATTTTGGCTCTATTCTTCTCAGGGCATCTAAAGGACTGGCGTCCAATTTGATTGCAAGTAAAACACTTCCCAGTGAAGACACTAGGTCCTCTTCCACCAAATCTCCCTCTATTGTTTGGTCACCTGCCTCTTAAGTTGTGTTCTCCTTCTGACTCCTGGTTATTAAAATCTCCTTGAATTCTTTGAAATGGACCTCTACCATTGAACCTACCCTTGCCTCTGAAATTACTCCCTCTACGTCTGTTATTTTGTTCTCCTCTCCTCTTCTATTTTTCTTCAATTTTTAGTGCCATTTGAAAACACTTATGTCCTTATTCAGGGTTGAATAAACTCATTTCATCTTGAATGCTATACTTCTGTCCATTTAGGTACCTTGCAAGCTTTTGTTTCCCACTATCTAGGACTTGGGCCTTCAAGGTCATTCTATGAAACTCTTCAGTGTACCCACTCACATCAAGGTCTTTTTGCCTTAGATTTTGTAAATTTTTATGGAGGGTGATCTCATAGTCTTCTGGTACAAACCATTTCTTGATTTCTACCAACATCCTTTTCCATCTTGAGATAGGGTTCTTTTCTTCCCCAATCCTTTCATTTTGTAGAAAATTCCACCAACTTAATGTAGGGCCTTTCATTTTGGATTTTTCCACCTTGACCCTCTGATTTTTAGAGACATTGTCACACTCAAAGTAATTCTTCAAAGCTTCTATCCAAACTATATATTCTTCAAGGTCCATTTTCCCTCTAAACATGGGGATGCCTAATTTATTATCTCTCCTTCCAACTCTCTCAAGAGACTCAAGAAATTTATCTTTCTCTGCAGGTATGTTCTTCATTTCATCATGCTCTATGTCTTCTTCTTCTTCTTCACAATCTTCTCCCTCCTCCTTCTCTGTTTGGAGGTTCTTTAACTTCTTTATCTCTTCCTCCATCTTCTTGTTCTTGGCTACTTATTGTCTGAAAATTCTAGCCAATTCCACATTAGTGATTCTAGTAGGAACTTCCTCTCCTTGAGAGTCTTCTATTCTGTCACCCATTCTTTACTTATTCCAAGGTCTTAGCAAGATATGATACTACCTGATGCAGAGTGCACTGTAAGAAGACCTAGATAGGCTCCCACTTCTTTTAGCTACCTCAAAATTTTGATTCAAACACTCCAAATCCACACTTGTCTTCCTAGGGTGTATAAAAACTTGTCCAAGAGGCCAAATCACCCTTTTTACTACAACTTGGCATTCCAAGCCAAGACACCAATCTCTACAATATATCCTTTAGGGACACTTTCCCTAAACCAAGCCTAAGAGTAGAAATCTACACCATAGGCTTTGATCAACAACTATAAGTGATATTAGACTTTGTTTAGACCCAAAGGGTAGATAATCCACCAATGGATTCAGTTCGACAGACCCAAGTATGGTCAAACACTAACTGGTCTAGAATTCCATATAGCCCTATCTAGAGGGTTTTTTGAGTATAAATTTCTATCACTGAAGGATCTGATTGATCTGAATAGGTTTTAAAATACCATTTATAGAGTTTTGAAAACCCTCAAAGCCTTAGCACTTCACTCCACTCTTGCACCACCAACCTCTTGCAAAGCTCACAAGCGTAATTAGCTAGGTTATGCTTGGATTACTAAGAAAGTGGTCTAAGGTGGGTTCACAGAATGAACAAAAGGGATTAGATAGTTTCCTCTACCCAAAAATGGTTTAGATCCACCATTGATTTGATCTTTCCAACCTTATATTTCACATGCATGTGACCATACTTAAGAACTAGGCTAATTACATAGAGATAATTAGCCTAGGGCTTTGTCTCAAAAATCATAGAACAAACATTGAGTTCCTAAGCTTCAGGAATATTAAAGAGCATAATTCTAACTTGTATTTCCCAAGTGGCCGAGTAGATCCAATGGATAAATCCCAAGTTAGGATCACATCTTTGGAGCAGACCCAGTAAACTTGGGATTCTCAGACAATGAGTAAACAAAAATCTCTAACTCCTATGAAAGTTTACAAAAACAAATGAAACCAATTGGAATGTTGAAATAACTCAAAGCATCACACAGTTCTACATCTAGATCCACCAAATGAATCCATACTAGGCCGTAAACACTCCAAATAACTTAGAAAACTCTTCTATTTCATTCTCTAAACATCAAACTCTGTACACAATAACATCTAACCTTCCTAGAAGGCATAAGAACATCAAATACCATCATCTTGGCATTAAAAATTCTCCAAGAAGTTGGTGTGTCCATTTCGATTTGAGTTTTCATTCATCGAGTAACATTTTGCAAAATTTTCTCATGCAACATTTTGCAAAAAGACAACTTTTTAGCAATATTTGTCAAAGTTGCTATTTTGAGAAAAGTGTTGGAGATTTGATTCTAAGCAGTTGATTGATTGTATGTTTGTTATTGATGACAACATATAATACACAGTGGTAATTCTATATGTACTTATTAGAATGATGACATGAATAATTGCATGGTTAGATACATTTTGTTGTCATGTTTATTATGTTATGTTCATACACGCAGATCCAGATATGATGTTTTAGTCAAGTTGTGTAATTCTGTTATTGGCAGTTATAGTTCTGGAAGAGTATCAGTTCAGAGCCGACGTATGTAACGTGTTTCTTGAGTTGTGCCTATCTTCAAGATATGTGTGTGTATATTCATGATTAATTATGAGTTGATGATATTCATCTAAAGGTGCTAAACATGTTTCAAGAAGATTGCAAAGTTAGAGTTAATTTGGTGAGGTCGACTTAGTGAAGCATCGCGTCTATTCAGTTTACACTAGCACGGTTGTAATAATGCTTGCGTGCTTAGTAGAGCTGACAATGATGTTATGAAGAGTTGTCTCATAGGTCCCATGATCTCATACTTTGAGGATGATACTTATAGCAAGTCAAATGTGACATGCTAAGTGTGAATGATACGAAAAGAGAAGAAAGATGTATAGAGCAGATTATCAGAGTTGGTTCATTCATCAAGAGTCTATTAGAAGAAGAAGTGAAAGATTGTAATACACTCAAACTGATCAAGACAACAGGTCTACTCTATAGTTCATCATCAGATATAGTGCATATCTATTATACAGAAGTTTGTAGCCTTCACCATTAAGCAGTGAGCTTTTGGACAGTGAGTCCACCACCCCTAACAGGGTTATTTGTAAAAGACTCCTAACAGGGTTTGACCCTTAACCAGGTCACTATACTTATTGCATTGTAAAGTACAACTCCTAACAGGGTTGAAATATCTTCTAACAGGGATTACTATAAACAAGTATAGTTCATTGTGGGTGCTAATTCCCACCGGGGTTTTTACCATTTGGTTTCCCCGTAATCAAATTATGTGTTGTGTACTATGTTATCCAATTGAGTATTTACTTTGCTGTATTCTAAAGTTAAAGAAGAAAAAAAATTAAAGTTACTGATAATTGATTCACCCTCCCCTTTGAGTTATCCTTTGGGACTATTCTAATAATTGGTATCAGAGCCAAGTGCCTTGGAGAAGAAGCCTAACAGCTTAAGGTAGATCATATGTCTTACTTCAGAAAAGAAAGCCCTAAGTTCGATGGAGAAAATTATTTGGATTGGAAAAACAAAATGATAACACATCTATAGTGTGTTGGCTGTAGGTATACAAGATGGGGCCATGCATTTGGATCATTCAGACTTCCCCTCTTGGTGAGGTTAGGATAATCTACCCATGCAGCTAGTAGATACACCACGTAAGTGCTCATGTAAAAATTTTGGTTATGTTTTATGGCTGTCAATTGCTCATCTAGATTGTCACTGATGATGGTGCCCCAGTCGAATCTTGCCTTCTGTTCTCAGATCTTTTCTATCAATAGGATCATCCAGTGCTCGAGTTGGGTGGACTGTGGTAACCCATACACCCTACTTATCATTGTTATATCTGCCTAGATATCATCCTTCATATAACCTCTCCGGAGGTCTATCTTGTCTAGTTTGTTCTTGGGAAGTGGTTGCTTGAGGTATTCATTATTCATCATCTCGTTTATGGCTTTCTCCCTGTTGCCAAACCACTTGGTCCCCTTTTCAATATAAAAGTCATAGAAATTATCTATGCCTTTGTGAAGGTGAAAGACATCCTCATTGATATTCAGCCTGATATCTAGCACCACCTGATCCTTGGAGTTTACTAACACCCTCTTATTTGAATAGTAATGATGAGCTAGGGTGATGATCAATTTTGAAGATGAAACAACCACGGGGTGTGCAGCTGCATTTACCAGCCCAGATAGGACTAACGAGGTACAATCCTCAGACCTATTTTCCGGTTGGGAGCACTGAGTCAGGAATTCATTCCAATCCATGTTCCCGATGTTGGTGTCAGTTACCTTGCTGTGTTTTTCCCCCACCTTTGAGCTAGGGGGATTCCCCTTATATTGATACTTCATTGGGGATGTTATCTTGGGTTCAGTCATTCCTGCAAGAAAGAAAAATATCAGTATCTTATTGAACAAAGCCAAAAAAAAAATTTAAACTAGGAAAGAAAACAAAGAGAGCTAAAGAAAAACAACTAAGTGCATGTTTTCACACTTTCGGACCTTTCAGTGTTTCGGACACCGAAAACTAGTTCGAGGCCGAAAAGTCTGAAAGTGCAAACAGGCATATGGAAGGGCCAAGTCCATCAGGGATTTTGGAGTTTTGAACACCAAATTGGTAGGGGGTTTCTCAAGAATGCTGAATCATCATAACATGGTGAGGAACTTGTATGGACTGATCAGAGGTCTTGCTTTCAGCTTTTCAGACTTTCGGACCTTTCCGATGTCTGAAAGGCTGAAATGTCCAAAATGACACTTGGTGAAAGTGAAGATCTAGTTTTCATCCTTTCAGAGGCCACGAAATTGCGGCAAGCGCCGCGAATGACAAAAACACAAGACCCTAAACCTAGACCTAATGACACAAGAAAACCCTAGGGCTGACAGGGAGGGACGTCCCTATTGACACATGAAGACACAAAAGCTCAAAAAGGTGACAAAACGAAGTGCCCTAGGCTAGACAGGCACTAGGGGCATCGAAAAGACCCTAAAACTAAGTAAACCCAAAAGTACCAAGTGAGGAAGAGTGAAGAGAGCCTACCTCAAATGATCGAGCAAAGGGAGGGAAACCAGGCGGCTTGGAAGAGGAGGCGATCAGCGAGGAGAAGTAGATGGAATGCGAGCAAGAGCACACACACATAAAAATGCAAAGTGAAATGAAAAAAGGAGGTTACCCCTTTTATAACCCGTGGGCTGACGTCAGCGATTTTGGGGTTTTGGACCCTGAAAGGCCAAAAATGCTGAAGAAGGACCAAGAACCTTTCGGCCTTTCAGTGTTTTCAGAGTCCAAAATCACTAAAAGGTCTGGTCTTTAGCCTTTCAACCGTTTCAGCATTTTGCAAGACCGAAGTCCTCTGAAAGGCTGAAAAAGGGTTCTCCTTTCCTATGGTTGGGTTTCAACGATCCTCTATGGTGCCTGACTGGGTTTCTATGAGGGGTGGACACGATGAAAGGAGGAAAAGACAAAAAAGAAAGGGGGGTCCCCATGGTCAGAGGACCTAAAATGGGGTGTGTGTTGTGGACCCACAACAAATAGCCCTGACAAAAGGAGGAATGACTGAGGCATTTATTTATCATCAACACTCTTCCAGAAAGTAGCTTTGTAGTAGAACAGAACCAAGAGGTGGTGGAGTCGATGATTCTTCAATGACCTCCAATCTAGGGTTCATGTGTGTTCATTCCTTGTTTGTGTTCATGTGTGTTCATTCCTTGACCTTTGGTAGTGACAACCAAGGCACTTGCCAGTTATCCTGAGCCTTCGCCAAATAAATTAGGGCATCCCAAAAAGAGCTTTGCTGCCAGTCAGGCATCCATAGCCCTGACAATGTTTTCCCCGAGTACCAAGTATAACCTTTCTCTACTACTAGCTGGGTGTCCATAACCCTGGTAGAGGTTGTCATAATCACCTAGGTCTGTCCTATCTGCTAGGCTATAATTTTTTTTTTTTTTGTGAGAGTTCCGTCTTTTGGGAAATCATTTTGTTCCTTCTTGAGCCTTGGACGTTAGTGTGTTCCATGCATTCAGGTCTGTAACCTCTTTTCTTCTTCTTCTTTTCTTTCTGGTCCGAGCAATGATTAGGTGGTGTTGCCCGGACCTTTCACTCATGACCTCTTGGGGGCACTTTTCTTTTGAGTGTTTCTTTGCTTTTCCTTTTTGGCTCTTCTTTCTTTCATTATTACCTTTGCATTCAGTTCAGACTTGAGTTCTGGGATCGGTGGGTACCTGAACCTATGCACTCAGGCTCGCTACAACTGAAAAATGCCCTGGAAACTAGTGCCCTCTAGTGTTGTACCTTAATGTGTCTTGGGATTAGGATGACCAAAATTTGAACTCCTTGTCTGTCAATGATAATCATCACTACTTTGTCTTTTGGGAAGGTTCTCTTACACTGCATGTATCCTTAGAGAAATTTGACTAAGAAATACCTCTGCTCCTCTTGTGGAACACCTTGGACCTGATCCAAAACACACTAACCCAAAGCAACAAAACAAGCCCCAACAAAAGAAAAGAACAAACACGAGTGGAATAAAGGGACTGATGGTGAGGACAAAAAAGAAAAAGGGAAAAAATGTAAAAGTGACTATGGTACAAGGGATGAAAGACAGTACTGCTCAAGATCCAAAGTAATGTTTGAGGAATTTCCCATTGACTGGCAATGGGGTCAACTCTCTGTCCAATGCGCTAATCCTAAAAGTGTTCTCCCCCAGGATCTCTGATATTTGGTAAGGGCCTGTCCATAGTCTTTAGAACTTGGTGTGGCTTCCTGGATTTCCTTTCGCCTTATCCCACATGAGGACAAGGTCAGAGATCCTGAAGGCTTTGGAGGTAGCTCTCTTTTTGAACCACCTTTTAACCACAGCCTAATGTTTTGATACATGTTCCAGGGATAAAGTTCATTTCTCCTGTAGGTTCAGGAGATTTAGGAGTCTGACTTGTACTCGATCTTCCTCCCCTACATATTGGTCCATAAATCTCAGAATTGGGATCTTTAGGTTCATAGGAAAAACCAGTTGCAAGCCGTAGACTAGTTGATATGGAGATGTCCCCAAGGCATTTTTGATTCTTACATGATTAGTCCACAAAGCATATTTCAGCTGCGTGTGCCAGTCCCTGGGATTGTCATCTAGGAGGCATTTAATCACTATTGTTAGATTCCTGTTTGTAGACTCTGCCATGCCATTTCCTTGCGGGTAGTAGTTTGAAGAGAATTTGAGGATTACCTAGTTTTTGAATGCCCATTGCATGAGCAAGGCTGAGGAGAAAGAGGGAGAATTATCACATACTAGATAGAATGGCATCCCAAACTTGGTTATGATGTGCTCCTCCATGAATTTGTTCATGACCTTAGTGGTACAGTTCTTCAATGCTTGCGCCTCCATCCAGCGTGTGCAATAGTCAGTAGCTGTCAAAATAAACTTATGTCCTACGGATGAAGGGGGGTTAATCACTCCAACAAAATCCAAGCCCCATTGGGGAAATGGGCATACCTCGTAAACTGGTTGTAAGGGCATCACTGGGTTTCTCTCTCGAGTTGTGCTAGTTTGGCAAGTGTGGTAGGATCTTACATGCTCGCTGGTATCTTTAAATATTGTAGGCCAAAAATATCCCGCCCTCAGGATTTGGTGAGCAGTGGCCTCCGCCGATCCATGTCCCATTCCGTATTTGTCATGAAAGTCCACCATTATTTGTTTTTCCTCTGTTATATCCAAACACCTTAGGTACAAACCCTCGTAATTGCGTTTGTAGAGTTGTCCACTTTTTAGCATGTAAGAGATGATTTTGATCTTTAAAGCTCTTCTCTAGGAACTGTTCATTTCTTCAGGGCAGCGATTCTACAATAGATAATACACTATGTCTTGGCACCATACATCCATGATCACACCTTTCTCGATGTATGTTTGGCAGCCCAGACCTTCTTCACACTCAGAGATCAACTTCGTCAGGCCCTGGCCCCTTACCAACTTCATTGGCTATATTTCTAGGTCAAACTCTTGGAGAATTGCCATCCATTTTCCTCTCTGCTCTCCCAGTTCATTCTGCATCAGGAGGGATTTAACTGCCACATTTGGAACTATCCCAATGACTCTACTCCTTAAAATATAATGCTTGAACTTCTTCACCGCCTTGATGAGAGCAAACAATTGTTTATCCAGGTTTGGGTATCTAAGCTCAGCATCTTTGAAAGGGAAACTCATAAAGGCGATGGGTCTTTTGTCTTCACTATTCTTCTTCTGCGTGAGAATGCCCGCGCATGACTGTTCTGATGCGAAAGAGTAGACCTTGAAAGGGATGGTGTAGTCAGGATTGGCTAGGATTGGTGCCGTGGCAATGGCAGTCTTAATCTATTTGAAATACTTCTTGTCTAGGAGGGTGCATTCAATCTTGGCATCTTTCTTGAGCATGTCGTTCAATGGTTTCACTATTTCTGTGAAGCCACTGATGAATTTTCTGATGAAGTTGATCTTTCCAAAGAAAGATTTTAGTTCCTTGCGGCTATGAGGTGGTTTCAATTTTATGATCGCCTCCACCCTTTTAGGGTCAATGGATATCCCCTTTTCAGAAATGATATGCCCCAAGAGCTTTCCTTCAGTTACCCCAAATACCCATTTCTTGGGGTTGAGGGAGATCCCGAATTCTCTGCACCTCTTGAGGCATTTTCTGAGGTCACTTATATGGTCAGCTCTTAGTTTTGAGTAGACCATGAGATCATCCATGTAGATGATAATGCACCTTCCAACTAATCCTTTGAATGCTATGTCCATTTCTCTCTGGAAGGTGACTCTAGCATTAATCAGCCTGAAAGGCATACGTTGATAGGTGAAAGTCCCCCATTTAGTAGTGAATGCTATTTTTAGCCTATCCTCTTCCTATACCATCACCTGATTATACCTAGAGTAGCCATTTAGAAATGACATCATTTGAGATCCATTAACCTTCTGCAGCACTTCATCTAGAGATGGGAGCATATAATTATCCTTTTGAAAGGACTTGTTAAGGTTCGAAAAGTCTACACACAACCTCATTTCTCCAGTCTTCTTCCTTACTGGTACTAGGTTTGCAACCCATCTAGAATGTTGAATCAGGAAGATGATCCTGGCATCAAGAAGCTTCTGGACTTCCTTCTAAATTAAGGGCTCCATAGTGGGATTCATGGTTCTTTGTCATTGTCAAAAAGGCTTAGAATTTGGCTTCAAAGGGATGTTGTGAACTATGACTGAGGTGTCATATGTCTTTAATTCTTCATAACTCCATGCTATGACATCTCGATATTCAGTGAGAAGCTGGACCATTTTCTCCTTTTCTTCCTTGGTTCCCACCTTTCTGATGTGGACTTCTCTCGGTTCTTCTTTCATGCCCAGGTTGTACGTGTCACATTCTTTGCCACCAGGTGTTATGTCGGGGCATCTTTGTATAGCAGTCTTATCACTATCTAAAATCCTCTCTAGTTCTACCATTCCCTTGGGTATGGCATTGGTTTTCAGGTTTATGACACCGTAATCATCAGGCTCTTTAGGTTCAACTATTTCCTTCCTGTTCTTCTCCTTGTCGATGACCTTCTTTTTGAATATGCCAGCACACATGATAAACTCTAAGATATGTTGATCATCTTGGAAGACTTGAAAGTTAGTGACATTGTCTCAAATGGCCGGGCTGGGGCTGCGACAAGTTCAACTAAGAATTTATTTAGTTTGGATTTCTCCATTGGATGTAATGAGCTGGTTGAAACAACCAATGCGTTAGCAACAACGTTCTTTCTCCTCAGGTTGGTTTTGATGTTGAAAGCGTCAAAGTCGTTGATAAGATCCCATGCCCTATTTTGGTAGGCTGAGAGCCTCTTATCATTGCAAGTATACTGGCTACGGATCTACTTGACAACTAATTGGGAATCTCCTTCCACCGTCAAGATTTTGATCCCTTTCTCGTGAGCTAGGATGAGTCTGTGAACCAGCGCCTCGTATTTAGCAACATTATTAGTACAAATAAACTGTAATCTATAAGCAACATAGAAAGACTTACCCCTTGGATTTATCAATTCGATTCCCGCGCCTGCTCCTTGTTTACATTTGGAACCGTCAAAGTGCAATCTCCATATTTGAGGTGGTTTAGTAGGGCTGGGTTTGGTCGGGCTTTCCTTAGAAAACCCTTGGTTCTTGGTTTTGGGCTTCTCTCTCCATCGCTGTCAGAAGAAGTTAACTCTCTTGTATGTTGAGCATGCCTAGGTTTGGGGAGTTTTTCATCTTCATCACCTTTATCTTCTAGTATTCCCTTTTAAGGTGGGCACGCTCCATCATCTGAGGTGCTCCAGTCACTAAGAATATTCGGGGCATGGCTTCTATCTCCAGAATCTGACCCACTGTCTTGATTTTGGGGTGAACTATTTGCAAGGACTAGGCTATCCATATTTGGTGCAGCGTCGTTCTTGCCTTCTACCCCAAGTTCATCTTCCTTTATCGTCAGTGCCTCTGGTGGTTCATTTGGTTGGGCAATTTGAGCCAACACTTGTGACAGTGCCTCTTGAGAACTGGGGCATGTAAACTCAGAATGACTATCCTAATGTAATCGGCAGTAACTAGGTAGTAATAGGATGTTAGGATCTGCGTCTTGGCCTAGATGACATAGGCCAGTTATTGTACTATTGATGAAACTCTAGAAGATGTCATCACCAATCTTCATCTCTATAAGACCTTGGATGGGGCTATGGTCTGATTCTTCACCCTCTCAGATCTGAAACATGAAAACGTCATCTAATCGATAAGTGCCCAAATTTGTTTGAGTGAACAAGACTTCATTTGGGGCATTGTATTTGGTGATCATCCTATTTAGCTTTAGTTCTGCATCTATCTTGATCTGGTTGTTCAAACCTCTCCAAGGTAGCCAAAGCTGGGTGAAATCTGTAGAGAGCCACCCTCTTAAGCATTTAGTCCATTCCTAACTTAGCAACATCCCATAGGTCTCAGGGATGTCTACTATGTGTATATCAATGCATTCTTGTATCTAGGGATCTGTGACGAGTTAAATGTGTACGTCTTTGAGCACACCAATTACCTTGACCTCAATTTTGTCTAATTGTATGACCACCCAGTTTGTTACTTGGGGCACCATCCCCAATTTCTAGCAAATTGATAGGGGCATGACGTTGCATGAGGCTCCTGAATCGATTAGGAAATTATGTAGGTTCTTTCCAAAGATCTGCAGACTGAGTAGGAATGGCGGGACCTCTATCCTATTTGTGAATACAACTAGGAATGGCTTAGATGTGTTGACATTGGATGTGGGTGCCCTGGTGCTATTGGTCAATGGGCCAGGTTTTGAATAATTGAAGGATCTTAAAAGGGCTTCCTTTTGAGATGGGCAACCCTGCAATAATTTGAACATAGAGATGTTTGCCTTAGTTTTCTTGAGTTCATCCACTGCATTGTACTTGTCATTTGACTAGGCCATTCCTTGGTAGCCAGCATATGTACCTATCATAGGAGGTATGGCGTTCGGGCCCTTTCGAGGTATGGGATTGTTTCTAGCCCAAGGATCCGGTGGAGTTGGTTGCTTTCCTGGAGGTATGTCATCTGTGAGGGGTTCCTTTCTGCTTCGAAGGTTATGTGGGTTTTGCTGATCATTCTGGAAGGCATGAACTTCATAATATTCAGGTTCATTTTCTCTCTGAAAAGGGAACACAAATTCATCTTCTCCTGTAAAAGATTCTGAGCTTCCCTCCTTTCCAGACTCAGAAGAATCAAACACCATAGCATTGAATTGTACCGGGGGCCCCTCTAGATTCTGGGTGTAGTGTTCTTGGGAGTTGTTCACATATCCATTATTGTCCTAATGCCTACTTGGAGCCTTGACAAAATTATCCTTTGAAGCCTCATAAGTATTGGCATTATCTGCTGGGATGCTACCATTATTTAGTCTTGTGTTCCATGGCTAATTTGGCCTTTGCTGCCCAAATGGTTTCTCCTACGTGTTGTTGTTTCTATATGCATTGAAACCCCTATTTGGATTCTGAGGGTATGTATTTAGACCAACATACGCTCATTGGTATCCACCTTGATTTTGGGGTGGGTTTAGCTTCATTCTGGTAACTTCGCTAGTGAGCTATGATAAAGTCTTCTTTACGGTGTCTAACTCAGAAGCCATGAGAGCATTAAGCTCGTTGTGGGGTACAACCCTCTGTTCTATGAATGCATTTTTATGAGCTCGTAGCCTAGATAAGTAATATATGGAGGCACGGTTGTACATGGTTATGCCGGTATAGGAGTTTGCATGGTAAAGTGGTTGGCCAAGGCTTGATTGTTTGCTACAAATGGGTGTCGGACCACAAGATTACTTATGATGGGCACAGCCGCATAACTTCCTTCTTGTGGGTCCATTTGCTGAGTGAAAGTGATGGCTTCATTATACACATTTTCAATTGTATCTCTATCTACCAGGGGAAGCCTTCTTAGAAAGATTGAGGTGAATGGGTCTAGAGCCTTTAGGTAAACTTGTATGATGGCCTCATCTGGTATAGTGTAAGGAGCTTCCAGCTTTTGCTGCATTTTGTGAAAATGATGATTAAACATAGCAATGGGCTCCTTAGGATCCTTCCTCATGGTTATGAACTGGTGATGTGTTGCTGCAGGATCGACATACAATTTGAACTAATTGAGGAATTTGGTTTCGAAGTCATTCCATACTAAGATAGACCCTTGTGGTAAATTAAGGTACCAGTTGTATGCAAATTCTCCCAAGGTATATGGGAAGAGATGATAGACAACGTCTTGGTGGGAAATATCTTTATGGTTGGAAATTTTATTGAAGACATGGATATGTTCTTCCACTTTCCTAGATTCGCCATATATGAATCATGTACAAAAGTACTCTGGATTTTTAGATAACTCATGGAGCTTCCGAACAAAGTTCAAAGGTGAGCTTGTTGCATTAGCAAAAAAGGCCATCGGACGAGGTTTCTACAAATGTTGATTTGGCAAGTTCTAATTTTGATTGATGGCTATAGTAATGGTTGGGGAAATGATGTGTGATTGCTGTCCAAGAGGATCCCGAGTTTCGGCAAGGTGATGGGAAGATTTATCTTTTTCTTTACCCTTGTTGCTGCAAGCCCTTCGGTGGTGAGTGAGTTTGAGAAACTCGCCTCTTTTTAGAGATGATCTAAGCACACGCTCAAACCTTTCTGGGGAGAAAGCTCCAATATTATCCAACTCTTGAGTCTTGAGGCCCTCCTTCTAGCACCACTTCTATTGAGCGTTGTTTTGACACAAGCCAACTTGCTAGGATCTTGAGATTTAATTTCCTCTCTTGAAAGAATAACAAAGTTATTCCCAAGGTTCTCTGGGGTCGAGTCACAACCTTCTTGGTTACTCAGTTGAAGATAAATGTGATTGTTCACAAGGAGGCCTTTGCTAGTATGTTCAAGATAGAAAACTGTAAAATATTGTTAGTTCTATTTTTTGGGGTGTTCTCTATTTTAACAAATGTGAGTATGATAAATAATATGCAACTATATATTTTTTAAGACAACGATTTTCAGAATTTCAAGATAGAATTAAAAGAGATGAGGGTAACATGAAATGTAGCGAATTGTAAAGAAAAAAGTGAAATCCTACGGACATAAACTGATATAAACCCTTCCTTGTGAATTGAATACTTGAGAGATGTAGAACAACCCACGAAGCATAAATCAGATCACGTCACGATTCACTACTCCACAGATGCAAGCGTTTGGAGAAAAGATATGTTTTACTTGTACGAGATATTCAAAATCTATCAAATCATGAAACCACCAAGACATGCGCACCCATGAGATGGATTTATCATTAAGCCCAAAGATAGCATCCTCCACACATTTGTCACAACAAGGTAGATAAACAGCAGCAAACTCCAACTAAAGGTAGCACAAATTCAAAACACAACATTACAAAGAGCTCTCTAAAAATAAAGAATTATGCAAGCATACATTCAATAAATTTGCATAGATAGTAGTAATTCACACACCATGAATGAAGCACCCAATGTAGATCTTTATTTTATTAATAATTTGGCCCTTTACATTGCTTTTTGATTACAATATATAGAGTTTTGATCTACAACTCTGATTTTTGGAGTTAGGGCATCAGAGAGTCTAAACTAAAGAAAGAAAGTTAAAACTAGAACTTTGCTAAAGGTAAACTACTGTTAACTGATACTATGTAACTTGCATGGATTCTTAAACCCATTTACAATCCATCTACTCATGCAAAGAGGGAAAAATTCACCAAAGAAGAGGGAGAGAGAAGGTGAGTTCCCCCTATGAATTGGGAGTCTTCTTCTTGATTTTGGTGGTCCTTCTTGGATTCTTCATTTGGAACTGTCTCTGGCAATGGGAACTAATAGGAAAACTTGGGTCTTCTCAAAATGAACTCAAGTTGTCCATTAATCTGATTTGTAGTCTAACTAGTGTTCAAAAGAGTGACCTCACTGGAAACCCCCTATTTTTCAGATCCCGACCTTTACCCTGAAACTTTTAATGCCTTTTGAAATTTCCCAAGTGCCTCTCAAACTCAAAATTTGGAGGTCTCAAAACTTCAGACTTGTCGCAGGCTGAAAGGCCAAAAAAACTTGAGGAGGCCGAAAGGCCAAAATCCTTGAAGGCTGAAAGGCCAAAAAATACCCCTTTCTTTCGGGGCTGAATTGCCAAAAAATCAGAGGCCGAAAGGCCGAAAACTCTTCCTTGGCAGAATTTTGGCCAAGTGTTGAAAATCTTGCTCCGTCTGCCCAGTAATTGAACCTTGGCACCTTATCTAGTGAAGACCTCTTGGTGAGCTGCCCAGAGCCTCTGCACTATCTCCTGGACTTCTTCAAAATTGATCTCTCTCTCTTTTTTTTTTTTAATCTTAGTGAGCCTTCATTCTTGCTTCTTTTTGAAGATAGTCAATTCAGAAGTGAAGAACTTGATCTCTTCTTCATGCTGCAATATTCTTTGTATTATTCTTTCATGTAAAATAGCTACTGTAGGGCCTCCTTGGTACTAACTCTAGCCATAATGTCCTTGAACTGTTGGACAACCTCCTTGGAAGGACATAGAGCCTGTTGGCTTTCATCCTGGTAGACGTTGAGGCTGACCCCCATGAATAAGCTATCTATATCTTCGATCCATTTTATGACCTCCTCCCATTTTTGATCTATAAGGGCCTAGTGCTTCTTGTAGGCCTTAATTATTTTTGTCATTTGTTTGACCCAAGTCTCAAATTTATCCAACTCTTCACCCTCATAAACTTTTACCAAAATTTGGAAGCGTTGCTTTCGAATTATCTCCAAATCTTAGAGGGCTACTTGCCACTTAACTACCTCTACATCCACACCCCCATTGTCTTCCACTTGGTCAATGAGTGAATTAACCTCAACCAATATGGTCCTATATGGCCTAAATATTGATGGAATTACCTTCTCCCTGAATTGTCTAAAGTCATTTATCCAATCAACGCTTGCCTGGATGAAAGAGGGAGTCAAACCTACTGGAAAATTTGGTGTAGCCATTTTATCAATTATGGCTTGTAGTGAAGCCTCTGAACAATTTGGGTCAATAGTTCCCACCATCTTTTGGATGAACCCTTTTAATGCCTCATTTTGGTTTGCTAAAGCCTTGATGGTTTCTTCATCTTTATTCATGAACCCTAGAGCATGCTTCAGCCCTAAAGCTGCTAGTGTCTTATTCCCTTCTCTTGTAGGTTCACCCAAATCTACCTCCTTGAATGTATAACCTTCTGATGAAACTGTCATCTGAGAAGTTCTCAGGCGAGGGATAGCTATCTGGGCTTTCCAATGACCCCTAGTGTCTTGAGTTACACATGACATGATCTTTGTAGGTGCATTGATTTCTGCCTGGTGGAAAGCTTGTCTCACAGATTTCATACTTGTGTCCTCTCCATCCAATTCACTACTGTAGGTTCTTCTCCTAGGTTGTATCTCCTTGGTAAACCAAGTAGGTTTACCGGATGCAGTTACAGGTTCATATGGTGAAACCTGGAGGATCGAAGTGAGGCTTTGTATTTTCGGCTTTGTTTCTTTTTCTGATTCCTTTTCTTTCCCTTTTCCTTGTTCATTCCCTCCTTCCTTCATTCCTTCCCCTTCAACATCCACATCCATTTCTCCTTCTTCCTTCTCGCCTTCTACCCCTGCTAGTTCAGTTACCACATTTCCTCCTTCTTTGTCCAGTGCCTCTTCCTCTGAAGTGTCAGTTGATACCTCTGACCTTAGACTGGTTATGGCCTCCAGTATGGACTAGAAAGGTGATGTGTCTTTAATACTTACTTCTCCTTTGGTTTCCTGGGTGGTGCATGTTGGAGGGATTAATGTTGGTGGGGTAGGTGTTGATATGGCTGGAGTGGGAGATGGGAGAATGGTAGTAGAGTAGGGCAGATTTGGCATAGGAGTGGGTGTTGGGGTTGTAATTAATGGTGGTGGAGTAGGAATTGGAAGTGGTAGAGAAGTTCGTGGGGTAGGCATATGAGGGGGTGGAGTGGAAACATAACTCCCTCTAGCTACATTGTCTATTACTAAACTTTGAGTTACCCTAGTGTCTTGGGTTTTAGGCCCTGGAGCAGAATCAAAGCTTACTAGTGGAGAAGGAACATTCACCGGAGGATTGGTGAACTGGACCGGTGGAGGAGTAAGGGCTACCTGAGGTTGTATGAGCGGTGGTCCACCAGTGTATGTATCTTGGCCATGATCCAAAAAGCCCTAAGTCCTTCAAAGTCAGAAATCATAAACTCATTTGATCCTAAAGCATCCAAAGGATTATCCTGTTCTTTGGGGTCCTCTTTATGTTTCTTGGTGGTCTATTTTTCTCTCCTCTTTTGCAACCTCATCTTCCAGAATAGGGGCTCATTTGCATCCTCCTCCTCAAGCTCTTCTTGTATAGTTTCTAACCATGGAGATTCAGAACTTCTCTTCCTCTTACATGTTTTCTTCTCGTCGGTGGGGGAAGATTGGCCAGAAGTAGATGGGCCTTCTCCTGATTGGGGTTGTGACAGTCCTGATAGTGGGTCAATCTAGCCTATCATTCTATTTTCTTAGGCCTAGGATTGGAGCCATATTCAACTGGTCGTTCATGACCATACACCATTCCTGGCTTCTGAGGGGGAGCCTTGTTATATTTAGGAGCTATTGACTTCTCTCCTCGTTCTTTCTCTACTTTCCTGGAGGGCTCCATTAATTTTTTCACCATTATCAAACTCATCCAGTCTGGCTTCTTAATCCAAGATATAGTGGTCTTTATCATGTGCCTTGCCGTAAATTCTATGTCATCATTTTCATCCTTGTCCACCTCGGCGTTCATGATTGGCCGGTCATACACCTTATCTTTTGTGTAAATTTCTTCTAAGACCTCCTCTGAATCACATTCCCATACCTTAGAGGAAATAGGAACCTTCAACACCTCTTTTGCTAGAGCTAGGTTCATTCTACAGTAATCTCAGATCCTGACCTCATGATCATCTATACAGTTTATCCAATGATCTTCTAGATGTGGCTCATGTACATAGAATTTTTTGATGATATGGCTATAAGTACCTATACGATCAAAGTGGGCTCGTATTGTCTTGTAAAGCTGTAAGGGACAGTCATCCCATTCAAAAGCAAGGGAAGAGGAGGCGTTCGGTGAGGAGAAGCAGACAAAACGTGAGCAAGAGCACACACACATAAAAATGCAAAGAGAAACGAAAAAAGGAGGTTACCCCTTTTATAACGCCCAGGCTGACATCAGCGGTTTCAGGGTTTCAGACTCCAAAAGGTCAAAAATGCCGAAGGAGTACCAAGAACCTTTCAACCTTTCGGTGTTTTTGGAGTCCAAAATCACCGAAAGGTCTGGCCATTTCGGCATTTTGGCCATTTCAGCATTGCAGAGGACCTAAGTCCTTCAAAAGGCCAAAAGGGCCGAAAGTCCAAAAAAGGGTTCTCCTTTCCTATGGTTGGGTTTCAACGATCATCTATGGTGGCTGACTGGGTTTCTACGAGGGGCAGACATGACAAAAGGAGGAAAAGACAAAAAAGAAAGGGGGGTTCCCCATGGTTAGAGGACCTAAAATGGGGTGTGTGTTGTGGACCAACAACACCTACCAAGTATTGCAAAACTAGTTGACACAATATGCAGGCAATGTGTTATGGGTAAGCATGTAAGGAATTCCTTCAGAAGCAAGCATAACTCAGCTGAGAACAAATTGGACGTAGTGCATATAGATTTGTGTGGTCCTACCTAAACAAGATCATACTACAAAGAAAGGTATTTCATTTTGTTTGTTGATGATTTTTCTAGGATGATGTGGGTTGCGTTCTTAAGGGAGAAATCTGAAGCCTTTTAAAAGTTCAAAAAATTCAAAGCTAAGGTTGAGAATGAATCCAGATTAAAACTAAAATGTTTGAGATCAGATAGAGGAGGAGAGTTCACCTCTAATCAGTTTTATGACTATTGTGAAGAACATGGAATTAAAAGATAGTTGAGTGCACCTAGAACTCCTCAGAAGAATGGCATTGCAGAAAGGAGGAACATGATCATACTTGATACAATGTGCACTATGATGATTGAAGGAAAAGTTGCGCACACCTACTAGAGAGATGCAATAAACACAATAGTGTATACTATCAACAAAACACAATTGAGACCAGGTGTAGATAAGACACCCTATGAACTTTGGTTTGGTAATGTACCTATGGTAAAGTATTTAAGAATCCTTGGCAACAAGTGCTACATCAAGAGAGATGATGGTGTTGGTAAGTTTGATGCCAGAAGTGATGAAGGTATTTTCCTTGGTTACTCTACAAAAAGAAAAGCATATAGATGTTTCAATCTGAGATTGAAAAATATAATTGAAAGCACACATGTTAAGATTGATGAAAAGTTTATGGTTCAAGAAAGATACTATGAATATGCACCTATGATTGAAGATGAACCTAGTCCTAGCAACAAAGATACTATTATTGAAGAAATGTTTGATTGCATTGATGTCTCATGCAATGACCCTGAATCAAGTAGAGAAGAATAACAGATTAGAGAAGAAGAAGACACACCTAAGGTTCCAAAATTCACATCTAGATACCACTCTAAAGATGATATCATTGGAGATCAGAGTAGCAGTGTTTTGACCATATCAAAAGCAAAAGTTATAGCAATGGATGAAGAGGTATGTTTACTTTCACAGATTGAACCTTTAAGTGTTGAAGATGCTTGCAATGATTCTGATTGGAAGAATGCAATGAAAGAAGAATTAGATCAGATAATTAAAAATGATACATGGGAATTGGTTCCTAGACCCAGTGACAAAAATGTGATTGGAACAAAGTGGGTATTCAGAAACAAGATGAATGAAGATGGTATAGTAGTAATAAACAAAGCAAGATTGGTATGTAAAGGATATGAGCAAAGAAAAGGAATAGACTACACTGATACATTTTCCCCTGCGAGTAGACTGGAAGCCATTAAATTGTTTTTGGCATATGCAACATTCAAAGACTTTAAAGTTTATCAAATGGATGTAAAATCAGCTTTTCTAAATGGTGACTTGAATGAAGAAGTCTACATAGAACAACCTGAATGATTTAATCTTTCAGATGAACCAGACATGGTATGCAAATTAAAGAAAGCACTCTATGGTCTTAAACAGGCCCTAAGAGCTTGGTATGAGAGACCTGATGGTTATCTTACCAAGATTGGATTCAAGAAAGGAGCAGCATATTATAACCTATTCACAAGAGAAACACCCGATGGATTATTATTAGTTGCCATATTTGTTGATGACATTATCTTTGGAGGTAATGACAAGCTCAGTACATCATTTGCAAAAGAAATGCCGAATGAATTCGAAATGAGTATGATGATCCTATAAAATACTTTTTGGGACTGAATGTAAAACAAAAAGATAAAGGTATATTCATTAATCAGTCAAAATATGTGAAGGAAATATTGAAGACCTTCCAGATGGAAGACTGTAAGCCAGTATGCATTCCCATGATAATAGGAAGCAAGCTTTCAAAAGATGATGATTCCATAGCAGTTGATAAGACATTGTATAAATCCATGATTGGTAAACTCATTTATTTAACTCAATCTAGACCTAACATATCTAATGTAGTTGGCATTGTTGGAAGATTTGTAGCTAAACCCAAGCATAATCACCTAATGGAAATCAAGAGGATATTCAGATATCTAAAGGGAACTATAGACTATGGTTTATGGTATCCTAAATTAGAGAATGTAAAACTTCATGTGTATATAGATGCAGATTGGGAAGGATGTATTGATGATAGGAAAAGCACTTTAGGAGGAGCAGTATTTCTTGGAGACAGGTTGGTTTCTTAGATAAGCAAGAAGCAGAACTGTATTTCTCAGTCAACAGCAGAAGCTGAATATGTTGCAGCAACACTAAATTGTTCAACCATGGTTTGGATCAAGCAGATGGTTAAAGACTTTGGCATTCAGGTTGATTATACTATTGTTATTCACTATGATAATACTAGCACTATCAACATGTCTGAGAACCCCGTGATGCACGCAAAGACAAAACATATAGAGATCAAGTACCATTTCTTAAGAGAAAACATTGTAGACAAAGAAGTAAAATTGGACTATGTGAGAACCAAAGAACAGTTGGTAGATATTTTCACAAAGCCCTTATCAAAGGATACTTTTGAGTATCTCAGGGAAAATTTGGGAGTAATTCCCTCTCCTGAGTCTGTTTAGAAGAAGCAACAAGAACATCAGTCATTAAGTGACTGATGAATGGTTGACTAATCTACTTCTAGAGTAGTACCTGTGCCTAAAGACTTATGGCACCCTTTTCCATTGATGTCAAAAGAGGAGTATATAGTAAGGGGGAGTATGTACTAATGGGGAGCATATACTTTGGGGGAGTATATACATGAAACAAAAACACAGTCAGAGGAACTACAGTAGTTTAGAGAAATATTTGATGAGGATATTGAGAAGATTGTAAAATAAAGAGGACAACATGAAAAGAGGATGTTTTTGGTATCATATGTTGCCATAAATGTCAAAGGGGTAGATTGTTGGAGATTTGATTCTGAGCAGTTGATTGATTGTATGTTTGTCATTGATGACAACATATAATATACAATAGTAATTTTGTATGTACTTATCAGAATGATGACATGAAGACTTGCATGGTTAGATACATGTTGTTGACATGTTTATTATGTTATGTTCATACATGAAGATCTAGATATGATGTTTTAGTCAAGTTTTGTAATTCTGTTATTGGCAATTATAGTTCTGGAAGAGTATCTGTTTAGAGCCGATGTATGTAACATGTTTCTTGAGTTGCGCCTATCTTCAAGATATGTGTGTGTATATTCATGATTAATTATGAGTTGATGATATTCATCTAAAGGTGCCAAACATGTTTCAAGAAGATTACAAAGTTAGAGTTAATTTGGTGAGATCGACTTAGTGAAGCGTCATGTCTATTTAGTTTATACTTGTGCGGTTGTAATAATGCCTGCGTGCTTAGTAGAGCCAACAAGGATGTTATGAAGAGTTGTCTCATAGGTCCCATGATCTCATACTTTGAGGATGATACTTATAGCAAGTCAAATGTGACATGCTAAGTGTGAATGATACGAAAAGAGAAGAAAGATGTACAGAGAAGATTATCAGAGTTGGTTCATTCATCAAGAGTCTATGTGAAGAAGAAGTGAAAGATTGTAATACACTGGAACTGATCAAGATAGAAGGTCTACTCTATAGTTCATCATTAGATATAGTGCATATCTATTATATAGAAGGTTGTAGCCTTCACCATTAAGTAGTGAGATTTTGGATAGTGAGTCCACCACCCCTAATACGGTTATTTGTAAAAGACTCCTAACAGGGTCCGACCCTTAACCAGGTCACTATACTTATTGCATTGTAAAGTACAACTCCTAACAGGGTTGAAATATCTTATAACAGGGATTACTATAAACAAGTATAGTTCATTGTGGGTGCTAATTCCCACCAGGGTTTTTACCGTTTGGTTTCCCCGTAATCAAATTGTGTTGTGTACTGTGTTACCTGATTGAGCATTTACTTTGTTATATTCTGAAGTTAAAGAAGAAAAAGAATTAAAGTTATTGATAACTGATTCACCTCCCCCTCTCAGTTATCCTTTGGGACTATTCTAAAAATTGGTATTAGAGCCAAGTGCCTTGGAGAAGAAGCCTAACAGCTTAAGGTAGATCAGATGTCTTACTTTAGAAAAGAAAGCCCTAAGTTTGATGGAGAAAATTATCTGGATTGGAAAAAAAAAATGATAATACATATACAGTGTGTTGGATTTGAGATATTTGAAATTGCTATAGAAGAAGTTGTAATTCCATCTCTAAAAGACCTTGCAAAAGATGATGCTACTAATAGACAAAAGGAAACATTTACCAATAATTCAATTTCCAAAGAAGCCCTAATCAACACCTTATCTGATAGTGAATTTTCTGAGATCAAGAAAATTGACAGAGCATATACCATATGGAAGTATTTAGAAGATATGTTTGAAGGAGATATTCAAGCAAAGAATGCACGTAGGAAGACATGGAAAAAGAAATACAACAATCTTGAGATGTTACCTGAAGAGAACATTAGAGCTTACAATCAAAGGATAAATGAAGTAGTCTCTGGAATCAGAAACAATGGTGGAGAAATATCAGAAGAAGACATAATGGACAAGTTGCTAACTACTTTAACATCTGACTATGAAAACAAGATAAGTATCCTAGAGGAAACCATGAAATTCTCACAAGACTTCAAGAGAGAGACTTTGATCAACAAAATCTCTGCATTTGAGATATCAAGATTGAAGACTAAACCTAAAAGTGAAACATCTTTTAAAGCCTCAGTCCATGGTAAGAAATCCTTACACATCTCCAGTCATAATGAGAAAGAAGAAGTTGATGAAGAACTAGAAGAAATCATTTCTATGATTTCTAAAAGACAAAAGAAAGGAAAAGAAAAATATGAAGGATAGCTTCCATTCAAATGCTTTTCATGTAACAAGATTGGTCACTTTGCATCTAAGTGTCTCACAAGAGTCAAGAAGTTCAAATCTGATTACAAACCCAAATATAAGAAGGAATGTCATCATGCTGAAGAAGGTGTAACTGATGAAGATTTAGGGAAAGATGAAATTGGATTCGTTGCCCTTAGAGACATGAAAATGTTGCTTGAGGAAATGGACATTGGATTAGACTTAATTTCCAAAGTAGACATTAGAACTGATTGGATCATTGACAGTGGATGCTTCCATCATATGACAGGTGACAAAGATAGATTTGTTCAATTAGGCAAATACAAATGTGGTATGGTTATATTTGGAGATAATACTCCTAAACCTATCATAGGCACAGGTTCTATCACTTTGGATGGAAAGAACAAGATAGATGATGTTCTATATGTTGATGGATTACATCATAACTTGCTAAGTGTTGGATAGATACTTGACAAAGGTTATCATTTTGATTTCAAAGACAACAAGTGCATCATTAACAACAAGGATGGAGACATGATTGCATTAGGCTCTAAAATAAAAGGTAATGTTTTTCAGCTCAATTTAGATGTTAGTTGTTTTGTTACAAAAGTAGATGACAGTTGGTTATGGCACAAGAGACTATGTCATATCAATTTTGATAACATAGTAAAGATAAGTAATGTCAAGGTAGTTAAAGACCTACCAAGTATTGCAAAACTAGTTGACACAATATGCAGTGAATGTGTTATGGGTAAGCATGTAAGGAGTTCCTTCAGAAGCAAGCAGAACTCAGCTGAGAACAAATTGGACCTAGTGCATACAGATTTGTGTGGTCCTACCCAAACAAGATCATACTATGGAGAAAGGTATTTCATTTTTTTTGTTGATGATTTTTATTGGATGATGTGGGTTGTGTTCTTAAGGGAGAAATCTGAAGCCTTTGTAAAGTTCAAAATATTCAAAGCTAAGGTTGAGAATGAATCCAGATTAAAATTGAAATGTCTGAGATCAGATAGAGGAGGAGAGTTCACCTCTAATAAATTTTATGTCTATTGTGAAGAACATGGAATTAAAAGACAGTTGAGTGCACCTAGAACTCCTTAGTAGAATGGAATTGCAGAAAGGAGGAACAAGATCATACTTGATACAGTGCACACTATGATGATTGAAGTAAAAGTTGTGCATACCTACTGGAGAGATGCAGTAAACATAGTAGTGTATGCTATCAATAGAACACAATTGTGACCAGGTGCAGATAATACACCCTATGAAATTTGGTTTGGTAATGTACCTACGGTAAAGTATTTAAGAATAATTGGCAGCAAGTGCTACATCAAGAGAGATGATAGTGTTGGTAAGTTTGATGCTAGAAGTGATGAAGGTATTTTCCTTGGTTACTCTACAAAAAGAAAAGCATATAGATGTTTCAATTTGAGATTGAAAAAGATAATTAAAAGCACGCATGTTAAGATTGATGAAAATTTTATGGTTCAAGAAAGATACTATGAATATGCACCTATGATTGAAGATGAACCTAGGCCTAGCAACAAAGATACTGTTATTGAAGAAATGTTTGATTTCATTGATGTCTCATGCAATGACCTTGAATCAAGTAGAGAAGAATCATAGATTACAAAAGAAGAAGACACACCTAAGGTTCCAAAATTAACATCTAGATACCACTCTAAAGATGATATCACTGGAGATTAGAGTAGCAGTGTTTTGACTAGATCAAAAGCAAAAAGTCTAGCAATGGATGAAGAGGTATGTTTACTTTCATAGAAACAAAAACACAGTCAGAGGAACTGCAGTAGTTTAGAGAAATATTTAATGAGGATATTGAGAAGATTGTAAAAGAAAGAGGACACCATGAACAGAGGATGTTTTTGGTATCATATGTTGCCATCAATGTCAAAGGGGGAGATTGTTGGAGTTTTGATTCTGAGTAGTTGATTGATTGTATGTTTGTCATTGATGACAACATATAATACACAGTAGTAATTCTGTATGTACTTATCAGAATGATGACATGAAGACTTGCATGGTTAGATACATGTTTTTGACATTTTTATTATGTTATGTTCATACAAACAGGTCTAGATATGATGTTTTAGTCAAGTTGTGTAATTCTATTATTGGCAGTTACAGTCTTGGAAGAGTATCTGTTCAGAGCCGACGTATGTAACGTGTTTCTTGAGTTGTGCCTATCTTTAGGATATGCGTGTGTATATTAATGATTAATTATAAGTTTATTATATTCATCTAAAGGCGCCAAATGGTTTTCAAGAAGATTGAAAAGTTAGAGTCAATATGGTGAGGCCAACATAGTGAAGCGTCGTGTCTATTCAGTTTATACTTGCGCGGTTGTAATAATGCTTGCGTGCTTAGTAGAGCCGACAAGGATGTTATGAAGAGTTGTCTCATAGGTCCCATGATCTCATACTTTTAGGATGATACTTATAGCATGTCAAATGTGACATGCTAAGTGTGAATGATATGAAAAGAGAAGAAAGATGTACAGAGAAGATTATCAGAGTTGGCTCATTCATCAAGAGTCTATGCGAAGAAGAAAAGAAAGATTGTAATACACTGGAACTGATCAAGATAGTAGGTCTACTCTATAATTCATCATCAGATATAGTGCATATCTATTATACAGAACGTTGTAGCCTTCACCATTAAGTAGTGAGCTTTTGGACAGTGAGTCCACCACCCCTAACAGGGTTATTTGTAAAATACTCCTAACAGTGTCCAACCCTTAACTAGGTCACTATACTTATTGCATTGTAAAGTACAACTCCTAACATGGTTGAAATATCTTCTAACAGGGATTACTGTAAACAAGTATAGTTCATTGTGGGTGCTAATTCCCACTGGGGTTTTTACGATTTGGTTTCCTCGTAATCAAATTGTGTGTTGTGTACTGTGTTATTTGATTGAGAATTTTCTTTGTTGTATTGTAAAGTTAAAGAAGAAAAATAATTATAGTTATTGATAACTGATTTACCCCCCCTCTCAGTTATCCTTTGGGACTATTCTAACAAAAAGTGCCAACACCACCAACCTGCAAGGGTGTGGGAAAGCTCTAAAACCTACCAAGAACCCATCCTAAGGTTTCAAAACATAAATTCTATCTAAAGACTTAAAAATAACCAAAAGTGACTAACATGGTGTAACATGGTTTCAGGAACCCATAAGTTTTATAACTTACCTTAGGTTCCTTCACCTTAGACAATAGACCGACACATGCACACACTAGGGTGATAGAAGGGATTCACCTTATTACAAACAACATAAGCATTTAAATAGGAACAATTGAATTGAATGGTGAACGGACAACATATACAAAGGAAGATGAGAGAACATTAGAGCTTCTCGAGAAGCTACAAGAAGGATAGTGTGTGATTCCATCCTCTGAAACTAGAATGATTCTACTTATTCAACAGGTTTTGTTTCGTGTCCCAGGTAAAGATGCCTTTTTTATTGCAGATGTGAGTTTAGATGTTCATGGCCATTAAATTTTTTATGAATTGTATGCGATTTGGGGAAGATTAAAGTTTAGGCAGGAAACCATCCTATGTTTGTATTGAAGAAACTGAAAGTGTAGATGATCTAACAAATTATATTTATTTTCCAAACCAGCTAGACTACACATGACAAAAGTTCTCAAAAGCATTGAAGATATTAAACAAAATAAATAATTTAGATCATGACTTGGACAACAAAAGCGACCCGATATACAATAAGTACAAATTGATATATATGCACTTACATCATTAAACTGTTGTCCCAATGTCTATTTAACAATATAACGCAGAATTAAAATACATAGCTCCTTATTTTACATTTTCTCTATTTTATTTAACATATCTATAAAATATTTACAGGTACAAGTGGAGAAATTGGATGGGAAAATAGTTTCTCTCATTATGTGCGACTTTGAGAGCAGTGAAAGCATGGTTTTACAACAAATGTATGGCTATATTAAACCCATGCAAGTTGATTTTGAAGCTGTTCGGCTTCCCTAAATGTTAAAGAATAAGCCTTATGGATATGGCTCTTATATGAGGGTGATTCAACAAATGCCTTTGTTTAGTCTTCCTAAACCTAGATTCCTCAAGGGGAGCAAAAACTTCAGAGTTGTTATATTTGATAAAGAAGGAAAATTTTCCAATCAGAATGAATTACTAGCAATGATAGCATGGGGTGCAAAGGCCTATCCTTCCACATAAAAAAAAAAAGTAAAATTACACCTGATATACACACCAAATGTAGTTTCGAATTATTTTTAGATGGAATGGAACTTAAAGGTCCTGGAAGCATTGAGGTGAGTTTTGTGTCTTTCTTTTTCGTGATTACAGGTGAAAGAGTCAATGTACAACAAAGTGAATTTTATATATGCTGAACCTCCAAGTGAAAATTTTGACATGAATGATCAACTCAAATAGTTGATTAATGGAAAATCGTATATAAATGAAACTGCTCCAGCAGTAGACCAAACAAATAATCAACTGTCAAATGATAGATAGTAAACTCGATCTCTCTCATTCATTATCGAATGATTACACTGCCTTCCTATTTATAGAGAGTTTGATACAAACTAAGGGAAGGGCCCCATGCAACTGCTAAGCTTATTTTAGCTAGGAGTTGCCACTCAACATTTTTAGTAGCAATTTGTGGAGCTGGTGGCCCCATGGTAAATGAATTTTTCTACTTATTTTTTTAGGAGACAAAACATAGATTGTTTAAATAAAATCTTAATACTAAATTTTGTAATTAAGTTTTTTGAGAAAAAATAGGAGATAAAAAAGAGGGAAAGTGATTTGTGGAGCCATGTGTTATTTTTTTCAATAAGCAACTACTGCTTATTTCATCCCCCCCTTTTTTTCAATGCTTATTTTTAATTTTTTAAGCGGTGGCTGCTCCACAAAAGTAGGGATAGATTCCAAATTATCCTTTTCCTCTTATTTAAAAATGGCATGGGGACACTCCACCTGCTTAATTTTAAGCATAAATTGCACTTAAGGAACAACATGGGGACATGGGGTAAGAATAAAAGATCAAATACAAATTTAAAACTATAACCTAACACACTTCATACATGATACGTGGAGACAAATAAGAGAATACAAAGTGTAGTCAATGGGGAGGAATAGGAAATGTGGTTGAATTCTATTTAGTTTAAATTCCTGTAAGTGATGACAGTTCACCCGCATCTTAGCTGCATACAAGAAATATTCTTCAACAAATAAATTGAACATGGAGATGTGTAAACTATCCCTTATTTCTAGACAAATGGTTTTAACCAACTACCTACGCGGAGGAAGAAATTAACTCTGTCTAACATTCCTCCTTAATTTCTTCCATTAATAACTTCAATATCAATTATTCCTATATTTTCTTGTAAATATTCAAAGTCCTCCTTTGGTAGTGCTTTTGTAAAAATGTTTGCTAGCTAGTCTTCAAATTTACAGAAATCAAGATATATTTCTCCATTGTTGATCAGATCTCTAATGAAATGGTATCTGCTATAAATATGCTTTCTTCTTTTGTGAAAAACATGGTTCTTTGATAGACTGATTGCTGATTTATTTTCACAGAAGATTGGTGTTGGCTTATCTTGTGCTTGCAGTAGATCCTTCAATAATATTCTCAACCAAATTTCTTGGCATGCTACTGATGTGGCTGCTACATACTCTACTTCAGCTAAGGAAAGTATCACAATAGCTTTCTTCTTTGATGCCCATGAGATTGCACCTATAACACAATGAAATACATAGCCAAAAGTACTCTTCTTATCATCAACCTCACCTGCAAAATCACTGTCAGTATAACCAATAAAAACAAATTTTTTAGATTTGGAATATAGAATTCCATAGCTGCTTGTTCCTGTAATGTATCTTAGTATCATTTTCCCAACTTTCCAATGAGACTCTTGTGGTGAATCGATAAACCTTGAAATAAAGATAACACCATAATCTGGCCTTGTAGCTGTGAGATACAATAAACTTCCAACAAGTCACTTAAACAAGGTTGGATTAACATGTCACACTTTAATCTCTTTGCTAAGTTTTGTTCCTATTGCAACTGGAGTTAATGTTGGTTTACAATTCAACATATTGAATTTTTTCGATACATCCTTTGCATACTTACATTGAAAAATAAAAATTCCTTTATTAGATTGAACAAATGACTAAGAAGTATATCATCATTCCAAAATCTATCATGTCAAATTTATTCATGATTGTTGTCTTAAAAATGTCAACTGACAAATTCCCTGTGAAAATTAAGTCATCAAAATACAAGCATACAATCAAAAAATATTTTTCTCATTGATTTTCATACATAATGTGAGCTCACTGTTACTTTTATTGAACCGATGATTCAATAAAAAATAATTAATTTGAATATACCGTGCCCTAGGTGCCCGTTTCAAACCATATAGAGCTTTTAAAATTTTTTTTTATACAATTTAATTTCATGCCCACATACCTCATAACATGGCGGTTGTTAAACATAGACTTCTTCCTCAAGAATACCATTCAAGAAAACATATTATACATCCATTTGAAAAACTTTCCAATCATTCTGCGCAGCTATAGCTAAAATAGTCCTAACTGTGTCAAGTCTAGCAATTGGAGCAAATGTTTCATTATAGTCTATTCTATAATGTTGTGCAAAACCTTTTCCTACTAATATAGCCTCATATTTATGAAGTTCACCTTTTGCATTAAATTTGGTTTTATAAACCCACTTAACACTAATATAATCCTTACCTTCAGGTAGATCAATTAACTCCCATGTTTGGTTTCTTTCAATAGAATCAATTTTGTTATTCATAGCTTTGACCCAATGTTCCAACTTAATTGAGTACAAACCCAAAATTTCTTCACTTTGAGTATGGGATCATGAGAGAACAAAGAAAAAATTGAGTACAAATCCAAAATTTATTCACTTTGATCATATATCTCTTTCAAGTTTCTCATTTTCTTTACCTTTTGATGAGGCAAGTGAAGGATTTGACTTATTACTTACATTTGGAGTAAAGTGACTTGACAGTTGACCTTGCACAATATTTCTCTATGGAGTGCTTGGTCCTTCTTGATTTGATTGATCATCTTGTTCTTCTTTCTCTTTCTCACTATTTTGTATTGGCGTTCCAGTTATGACTACACTGTCAACATTTCCTTCCCATGCTTCTTCCTCCTTGAATATGACATCCCTACAAGTTGTAAGATATAAAATGGCACATCTAAAATGTAGGGATAAATAAGATGTTCCCCTTTTATCCTTAGATACACAAAGGAAGGATCCAAATTTATTAACCTCAAAGGAAGGATCAATGCATAAATGAATCAATCATTTGGAAATAAGAGTAAAGAAGAAGATCTTAAATTCTGTTTTATAGAAAAATAATGTGTGATTGGTTTAGAAATTTTAAGAACTTTAATTGAAATGAATAGGAGAAAAGTACTAACCTTGAAATGTTACAAATTTGAAGAATGTTGTTTTTGGGGGTCTGCACTGAGTTTCTGGAAAATCTAAGACCAAATCTGGAACAGAAACGGAGAGACGAACAAAACCTAGAAATCTTTTTCTGAACTGACACAGTTCCAATTTTAACCCTCAAGTCAATGTCACCATTGACCAAGAATTTATGATTCTTCCTAGGGACTTGAGTTGACCTAAAATGTCTCCAACAGAAAATCTATTTCTAGATCCTAATAGTTTTCCAAAAAGGGGATCTGAATCTGCACTCTGATCTACTGTTCTGAACCTGTACCTGCAAGAAAAATGGATTTGTTTGTTAGGGGGTAGGGGTTTACCTTGGTCAAACCCTAGTTTTGGAATTAACCTCAAAGTATAATTGAAATTGCATAAGTAAAAAAAAGTAAATGAACAAATTCACCTTGCTTGTAGAAGCCCTTGTCATGGATTCGAATTTGTGGATCCACAAGTATGCATGCACCAAATGGATGTAGAATGTAGAATGTAGGATGTCTCAAATCAATTTATTGTAAATATTCAACACCAATATTGAATGGATCTTGGATTAGGAAGAGGCTTGGAGGAATTTGGATGAAGAAATCTTCAACAAGAGGGCTCCATAGAGCTTGAATCCTTTAATGGCTACTAATGGATCTTCTTGATGAATTGAGTGCTTGAGAAGTGCTTGAATGCTTGATAATGGATGAATGGTTCAATGGCTACTTGTCTTGCTTCAAATATTATTTCTTCACCTTTGGATTTCACTTCTTAAGTCTTCAAGTCCTTGTCTTAGATTTTTTATGCTTATGGTTATCAAGTCTTAGAGAAAATGAGAGGAGAAAGCTTTCTTATATATGAATCTAGGGCATAATCTTCTAGAGAGGCCTACATAGGAGAATTAAATTCAAATTAGATGTATACCCTTAGAGGAGGACCTATATTAAATATAATTTAATATTTGTTGCTCTGAAGACCGAAACAGCTGACCCGGAAGTAGGAATTAAATCTTTTTAAAGCCCGACATCTGGAAACCCTGGAAATCTAAAATCTGGACCTTAGGTCAGAAAAAGGTCAATTCAGACCTAGGTCAAGGTCAAGGTCAACCTTAAACTAGGTTGAGGTTGAGGTCGACCTTGAACCATAAAGTTTGACTTTAACCCCGAGGTCAAAAATCCCAATTTGTAGCTTTAGGTGTCAGAAATAGGCTGGAAAAAGTGGGAAATGGGGCAGAACATGGGAAAAAGCTAGATCCAAGTCAGATACCTACTCAAGGCACTTGACATGACCCCAAACCACTTACTCAGAAGGATAAACTAGTCTATAATGGAAGTGCTTCCATTTTCTGACTATACACTAGTAATCATTTTCTTTGAAATGGGGATAAATAATCTATAGGCTTTGGATTCCTCACTATAACCAATGAAGATACATTTTTCAGTCTTATCATCCAATATTATTCTTAATTCAGTTGGCACTAAAACATATGCAACACATCAAAAAATTCTATGATGAGATACATATTGTTTCTTACCATTCTAAGCTTCTTGTGGAATTCTACCATTCACACTTTTTGTAGGACTTCTATTCAGAATATATAATGCACACGCTACGTCATCTGCCCAAAAATCATTAGACAAATTTTTAGCCTTGAACATGCTCCTCAAAATCTCCACTATGGTTTTGGTTTTGCTTTCTTCTACACCATTCTGTTGTGTTGTGTACCTTTCTATAAATTGTTTCTATATTCCATTATATTTGCAAAAATCTAAAAATTTATTAGCACTATATTCATCATCCCTATCAGATCTAAGTACCTTAATGAATAGTCCACTTTTTTTCTCCACCATTTTTTTAAAATCCTTAAATCTATTGAAGGTTAGACTTCTGTTTTAAAAAGTATATCCAAGTTTTCTTACTGAAATCATTAATAAATGTTAGAAAATATATACTTCCTCCTAAAGATGGAGTTTGTATTGGACCACATATATCAGTATGAACGAATGCCAAAGGAACCCTTTCTCTATTTTAAATTCCTAAGGGAAAAATCTATCTATGTTTCTTTGGAATAATACAACTTTCATAAGAATAAGTAAGTTTCTTAATGGGTTGCAAGCCTTGTACCATATTCTTCTTTTGCAATATACTTAATCCATCAAAATTAAGATGACCATACCTCAAATGTACAACCGATGTTTGGTCTAAGTGAACTTCCTTGAAGCTAATATCCTCTGTTCCTTGAATTTTATGAATCTGAAGGGGAAACATCCTATTCCTAGTCATCTCCACTTTTGCAATCAACCTATTACTAGGAACCTTATCCATAATTATACAAACATCTTTGTTAAATAAAACTCTATCGACATTTTCAATTATCTATCCAACACTCATTAGATTATTTTTTAACCCAGGCACAAAGTAAACATCATGAATATATCTCTTTTCTCCATTTTTAGTTAATATATGTTTACCACCTTTTGCCATCATAGAAACTACACTACCATTTCCCAATTTTACTTCAAATTTTACACAGTCCTATAAATAAGTAAATAATCCTTTATTAACTACCATGTGGTTGCTACAGCCACTATATAAAAAGCATATATCTTTAGTGCTTTCTTGACCAACATTATATGTTATAGATAAACTTTCAGAATTATTGTCAGATACAGCTGAATATTTTGTATTATGCTTATCCATAACTTCTTGTTTCTTCTTACATTCATTTGTCAAATGACCATACTGTTTACAATAATAACATTGAATATGAATTTTATCAAACCTTTGTGTTTTCTCTTGGAATGGATTTCTTCCTCTTCCTCTTCCTCTAAAACTTGTTCTTCCTCTTCCTATGTTAGAAGAAATTCAAGATCTGCAAGCATTCTCTGAAGTGGAATTGCTATTCCTTCTTATTCTAGGTTCATGAGGAAATAAAGATCTAAAAGTTTCATCGAAAGATAACTCAGTTAATTTCTTAGATTCTTCAATGGCAACTATAATTCTATGGTAGACTTCTAATAACATTTTCAACCATTGCTTGATTAGCTATATTTTCCCCATATGATATCATTTGATTAACAATATTCATAACCTCAGTATAAAAATGATCTATAGAATCAGATCCACCCATATGAATATTTTCAAAAATTCTCCTTAAAGTTTGTAACTTAGCTACCTTTACTTTGTTTGTACCTTTATATAAGCAATTTCTAGTGCATCCCAAGCTTGCTTGGACCTTGTTGCTGCAACAACTATTGGAAAGATTGAATCATCCATTTCTTGTTAAAGGAATAAAAAAGCCTTGGCATCCTTCTTTTTATTTTCCTTTAACTAATCTTTATCTTCTTGTGGTAAATCCTGATAGGGTATCCGATGATGTGGTTCTGAAAAACTATTGGCTACCAAATCCAAAACATCTTGTGAACAAAATTTTTTTTTGATCTCCAGGCAGTTTGTTAAGACTTGGAACAAAAGAAACATTACCATTAATGGGATAAAATTTGAGATTAATTAATAAGTCATAGGAAAAGCCATGGGGATGCCTACCACAGGCCGCAAATGGAAGAAAACCACAAAAACAAAGGCCAAAACTGAATTCCTTCAATTTTTTGCTAATGTAGACAAGCTAGGGCCTAAAAATGGTGGATACAACACTGTGGACCTTCCCAAGTTTTGGCCTAAAATATGCAAGATGGTAATGAAGTACTTCACTCTAGAGGACCATTTCGGTACATTTTATAACTACCACCTTCCGTTCTAAAACCACCTAAGGAATACTCTTTATTTTTCTTTACCATTTTAGCTGTTACATGCTTTAGAGTCCAATGTTGTTGATGTGAATGAGTCTTTTTATTTGGGGAAAAAACATGTTTATCTCCACCAGGAGTTATTTTTCGCATTTATAACTTTCATCGTGCCCTATGCCCTCCCCCTATTGTTGAAATCACTCAAGCTATCGAGCTGCCTCCTTCACCTTTGGTGTCCCTCAACCAGGGTTTTCCCATGCCTTTAGGATCTATAGGTTGTTCAACCCTGACTACTAGCCACAAGTCCTCTGAAACCCACCCCACCCATGCCTTTCGAGATGGGTCCAAAAATGACATAACTCCTGATGGCACTTCTCAACGACCCTCTAAAAGATGCAAAATGATTTTCATTAACCAGGCTGTGCCCTCAGGTTACTAACCCTCAACTAAGCACTACCTGTCGCTCCGCCCTCCTTGCCAAAGAAAAGGGAAAAATAGCACTGAAATAATTGATCGACCATGAGGATGCCTGTGTCTATTCTCATAGTAGGGATGAATATAACAATGGATCTGATCAGGAAGAGGAAAAGGACACCCAAACTACTAGAGTAGAATTGGGGAAAGAGGACATTGCCCCAAACATTGACACTAGGGCCAAGGACAGCAAAATTGCTATGTGAGGCAGCTTGGTGGGAAGGATTAAGTATCAGATTACGAATCTGGATGATATAGTAACCAACATTAAGAGGGACTTGGATAATATGAATAGGAGAATGGCTGATGTCAGTAAATTTTCCCTCAAGGTCATGCATGCTTCCTCTTCTACGCTATGTTTGCTGAATGAAAATGCTTCTTCTAGGAAGGAGTCTGTGGAAGGTAACCATGACTCTTCAAATTTTTGAATGAGGAGTTGGTTGACCTGTTGTTGTCTAAGCGCTTATGGGATGGAAAATGATTCTGCTCTTGGACCAGGGAGGTTATGTGGACTGTGACTCTGCTGACCCTAAGCACTATGTTTGGGATATTTTTTTAAATTTTAGTTATAAGTTTTATACTTTTAATATGGTTAATGGCCTTTCATGGCATGGTTTATGTTTTATGCTGCCAAAGCTTAATACTATCCGTCTGAGAGGTTTTGATACTTCACATTCGTACTGGTTTAGTTTTATCATTTTGGTTTTTGATAGAGGTAGAAGGTTATATGCTATACTACTAATTCTCTCTAGGATGGATTAATATGTTGTTAATTATGTTCTAGTTAGCTTTTTCTATACCTTGGGCTAGCACCCTCTTGCTTCTTCTTAATTCAAAAACAATGTTTTCATATTAATAGAAAAAATACATGATTCTTACCATTAAAAAGAGGAATCTAAGGCTGAGAAACACTCCTGCTTGCTACCATATTAACAATATGATCTTATACAAAAAACCTCTGATTTTCTCCAACTCAGAATGATGAAAAACCTCTCCAACAACAACACTTCCCTTTAGCTAGCAATAGCTTCAGATCACCCTTGTTCTGATACCTATTTAATGGAAGATCATATATAACTGAAACAACTACAACAGTAGAATGAACAAATAATTAACTATCAAATGATGGATGGTAAACTAGATATCTCTTATTCATTATCAAATGATTACATTTCCTTCCTCTTTATAGAGATTTTGATACAAACTAAGAATAAAAGATCAAATACAAATTTAAAACTACAACCTAACAAACTTCATACGTGGAGACAAATAAGAGAATACAAAGTGCAGTGAATGTAGAAGAATAGGAAATGTGGTTCAATTATTTTTAGTTTAAATATCTATAAGTGATGACAGTTTACCTGTATCTTAGCTGCATACAAAAAATATTCTTCAACGAATAAACTAAACATAGAGATGTGTAACCTATCCCTCATTTCTAGACAAATGGTTTTAACCTATTATCTACATGGAGGAAGGAATTAACTCTATCTAACATTCCTCATTAATTTCTCCCATTAATAACTTTAGAATCAATTATTCCTAGATTTTCTCATAAATATTCAAAGTCCTCATTTGGTAGTTCTATTTTGAAAATGTATGCTAGCTGGTCCTCAAATTTACAAAAATCAAGATATATTTCTTCATTGTGGATCATATCTTTAATGAAATGGTATAGGGTATCAATATGCTTGCTTCTTTTGTGATAAACATGGTTATTTGATAAAGCGATTACTAATATATTATCATAGAAGATTAGTGTTGGCTTATCTTTCTCTTGCAATTGATCCTTCAATATTCTTCTCAACCAAATTGCTTTGCATGCTACTGATGTGGCAGCTACGTGCTCTGCTTAAGTTGATGAAAGTGTCATAATAGCTTTCTTCTTTGATGCCCATGATATTTCACTTGTACCATAATGAAATACATATCCGTAAGTACTCTTCCTATCATCAACATCACCTACAAAATTACTGTTAGTATAACCAATAAAGTCAAATTTGATAGCTTTATAATATAGAATTTCATATCCTCTTGTTTCTGCAATGTATCTTACTATCCTTTTTCCAACTTGCCAATGAGACTCTTCTGGTGAATCCATAAACTTTGAAATCAAGCTAAAACCATACATAATATCTATCCTTGTAGCTGTGAGATACAATAAAATTCCAACAAGTCTCTTAAACAAGGTTGGTTAACATGTGAGACTGTATCCTCTTTGCTAAGTTTTGTTCCTATTGCAACTTAAGTTAATGCTGGTTTACAATTCAACATACTAAAATTTTTCAATACATCCTTGGCATACTTAGATTGACAAATAAAAATTCCTTTATCAGATTGAACAACTTCAATGCCTACGAAGTATCTCATCATTCCCAAATCTGTGACCTCAAATTCTTTCATCATTGCTGTCTTAAACATGTCAACTAACAAATTCCCTGTGACAACTAAGTCATCAACATAAAAGCATACAATCAAAACATGATTTTGCTGATTGATTTTAATATATAGTGTGGGCTCACTTCTACCTATATTGAATCCATCTTTCAATTAAAAAAGAATCAATTCGACTATACCATGCCCTATGTGCTTGTTTCAAACCATATAGATCTTTTTCTTTTAATTTATACATCTTACTTTCATGCCCACATATCTGGTAACCTAGGAGTTGTAGAACATAGAATTCTTCCTCAAGAAAACTATTCACGAAAAAAAATTGTACTTCCATTTGAAAAACTTTCCAACCATTCTGTTCAGCTATAACTAAACTAGTCCTAACTGTGTCAAGTCCAGTAACTAGAGAAAATATTTCATTATAGTCTAATCCATACTATTGTGAAAAAACTTTTTCTACTAATCTAGCCTTATATTTATCAAGTTCACCTTATGCATTAAATTTAGTTTTATAAACCCACTTAACACCAATATAACCCTTACCTTAAGGTAGATCAATTAACTCCCATATTTTCTTTCTCTTAAAAGAATTAATATCGCCATTCATACTTATGACTACACTATCAGCATTTCCTTCTCATGCTTCTTCCTCCTTGAATATGACATCCCTTCTAGTAATCATTTTCTTTGAAATGGGGTTAAATAATATCTAGGATTTGGATTCCTCACTATAACCAATGTAGATACATTTTTCACTCTTATCATCCAATTTTCTTCTTAATTCAACTAGCACTAAAACATATGCAACACATCAAAGAATTCTAAGATGAGATACAAAATGTTTCTTACCATTCCAAGCTTCTTATGGAATTCTACCTTTCACACTTTTTGTAGGACTTCTATTCAGAATATATACTGCACATGCTATGTCTTCAGCCCAAAATTCATTAGACAAGTTTTTAGCCTTGAGGATACTCCTTGAAATCTCCATTATGGCTCTTTTTTCCTTTCTTCTACACCATTCTCATGTGGTGTGTACCTTTCTATAAATTTTATCTTTATCCCATTATCTCTCCAAAATCTAAAAATTAATTAGAAATATATTCACCACCCCTATCAGATCTAAGAACCATAATGAATAGTGCTCTTTTTTTTTTAATCTACCATTGATTTAAAATCCTTAAATTTATTGAAGGTTTCAGACTTCTCTTTTAAAAAGTATATCCAAGTTTTCCTGCTGAAATAATCAATGAATGTCATCAAATATATACTTCCTCTTAAAGATGGAGTTTGTATTGGATGACATATGTTATTATGAACTAAATCCAAAGGAACCCTTTCCCTATTTGAAATTCCTAGTGGAAAACTCTCTCTATGTTGCTTTACAATAATATAACTTTCACAAGAATTAGTAAGTTCCTTTATGGGTTGCAATCCTTGTACCATATTCTTCTTTTGGAATATACTTAGTCCATCAAAATTAAGATGACCATACCTCAAATGCCAAACCCATATTTGGTCTAAGCAAACTTCCTTGAAACTAAGATCCTATGTTCCTTGAATTCCTTGAATCCGAAGGGGAAACATCCTATTCCTATTCATCTCTACTTTTGCAATCAACCTATCACTAGGAACCTTATCCATAATTGTACAAACATCTTTGATAAATAAAAATATATACCCATTTTCAATTATCTGTCCAACACTCATTAGATTATATTTTAACCAAGGCACAAAGTAAACATTTTGAATATATCTCTTTTCTCCATTTTTCATTAATACATGTACAACACCTTTTCCCATCAGAGAAACTACACTATCATTTCCCAATTTTACTTCAAATTTTGCAGAGTCATCCAAATAAGAAAATAATCCTTTATTCCCTATCATGTGGTTGCTACAACCACTATCTAAAAACCATATATCTTTAGTTCTTTATTGAGTAACATTACAAGTTATAAATAAACTTCAAGAATTATTATCAAATACAATTGAAAATTTTTCATTATGCTTATCCATATCTTCTTGCTTCTTCTTACATTCATTTTTCAAATGACCATACTATTTACATTAATAACACTGAATATGACTTTTATCAAACCTTTTTGTTTTCTCTTGGAATAGATTTCTTCCTCTTCCTCTTCCTCTAAAACTTGATCTTCCTAGATTCCTATGTTAGAAGAAACCTAAGATCTAAAAGCATTATTTGAAGTGGAATTGCTATTCCCTCTTATTCTAGATTCATGAGACAACAAATATCCAAAAATTTCATCTAAAAAGAACTGAGTTAAGTTCTTATATTCTTCAATGGAAACTACAATTATATAAAATTTACTAGGTAGATTTCTAAGAACTTTTTCAACCACTATTTGATCAGCTATATTTTCCCCATATGATCTCATTTGATTAAAAATATTCCTAATCTCAATATAAAAATGATCTATAGAATCAGATCCACCCATATGAAGATTTTCAAAACTTCTCCTTAAAGTTTGTAACTTACCTACCTTTACTTTGGTTGTACCTTGGCAAGCAGTTTCTAGTGCATCCCAAGCTTGCTTGGACCTTGTTGCTGCACCAACTCTTGGAAGTATTGAATCATCCATTGCCTTTTGAAAGAAAAACAAAGATTTGGCATCCTTATTTTTAATTTCCTTCAGCTGATCTTTATCTGCTTGTGGTAAAGCCTTATAGGCCATTGGATACCAAATCCATAATATCTTGTGAACAAATTTTTTTTTTCATCTTAATAGAAAAAAAATTCTTACCATTGAGAAGAGGAATTTGAGGCTAAAAAAACACTACTACTTGCTGTCATATTAACAAGATGATCTTCTACAACAAACCTCTGATTTTCTCCAAGTCACAATGATGAAAAACCTCTCCAAAAACAACACTTCCCTTTACCTAAAAATATTTTTAGATCAACCTTGCTCTGATACCAATTTAATGTAAGATCATATTTAAATGAAACTAATATCGTAGTAGAACAAACAAATAATCAACTGTCAAATGATGGACAATAAACTGGATCTCTCTTATTCATTATCAAATGATTACATTTCCTTCCCCTTTATAGAGAGTTTGATACAAACTAAGAATAAAATTTCAAATATAAATTTAAAACTACAACCTAACAGACTTCATATGTGGTGAAAAATGAGAGAATACGAAGTGCAGTCAATGCAGAAGAATATGAAACGTGGTTCAGTTCTGTTTAGTTTAACTACCTGTAAGTGATGAAAATTCACTCGCATCTTAGCTGCATACAAGAAATATTCTTCAAAAAATAAAGTGAACATGGAGATGTGTAAACTATCCCTTATTTCTAGACAAATAGTTTTAACCAACTACCTACATGGAGGAAGGAATTAACTCTGTCTAACATTCCTCCTTAATTTCTTCCATTAATAATTTCAGCATCAATTATTCCTAGATTTTCTCATAAATATTCAAATTCCTCCTTTGGTAGTTCTTTTGTGAAAATATCTACTAGTTGGTCTTTAGATTGACAAAAATCAAGATATATTTCTACATTTTTGACCAGCTCTCTAATGAAATGGTATCTTGTATCAATATGCTTGCTTCTTTTGTGAAAAAAATGGTTCTTTGATAAAGATATTTTTGATTTATTGTCATAGAATATTGGTGTTGGCTTATCTTGCGCTTGTAGTTGATCTTTCAATATTCTTCTTAACCAAATTTCTTGGCATGCCACTGATGTGGCTGTTATGTACTATGCCTCAGCTAATGAAAGTGTCACAATAGCTTTCTTCTTTGATTCCCATGAGATTGCACCTATACCAAAATGAAATACATATCTGGAATTACTCTTCCTATCATCAACATCACCTACAAAATTACTATCAGTATAACCAATAAAATCAAATTTGTTAGCTTTGGAATATAGAATTCCATATCCACTTGTTCCTACAATGTATCTTAGTATCCTTTTTCCAACTTGCCAATGAGACTCTTGTGTTGAATCCATAAACCTTGAAATCAAGGTAACAACATACATGATATCTAGCCTTGTAGCTGTGAGATACAATATAATTCCTAAAATTATCTTAAACAAGGTTGGATTAACCTGTGACACTTTATCCTCTTTGCTAAGTTTTATTCCTATTGCAACTAGAGTTAATGCTGGTTTACAATTCAACATACTAAATTTTTCCACTACATCCTTGGCATACTTAGATTGAAAAATGAAAATATGTTTATCAGATTGAACAACTTCAATGCCTAATAAGTATCTCATCATTCCCAAATCTGTCATCTCAAATTCCTACATCACCACTGTCTTAAACATGTCAGCTGACAAATTTCATGTGAAAATAAGTCATCAATATACAAGAATACAACCAAAACATGATTTTTATCATTTATTTTCATATATAATGTGGGTTCACTACTACTTATATTGAATCCATCATTCGACAAAAAAGAATTAATTTGACTATACCATGCCCTAGGTGCCTATTTCAAACCATATAGACCTTTTTTTAATTTACACACTTTACTTTCATGCCCACATATCTCATAACCTAGTGGTTGTTGAACATAGACTTCTTCCTCAAGATTACCATTCAAGAAAGCATATTGTACATCTATTTGAAAAACTTTCAAGTCATTTTGCACAACTATAGCTAAAACTGACCTAACTATGCCAAGTCTAGTAATTTGAGAAAATGTTTCATTATAGTCTATTCCATAATGTTTTGCAAAACCTTTTGTTACTAATCTAGCCTTATATTTATCAAGTTCACCTTCTGCATTAAATTTGGTTTTGTAAACCAACTTAACACCAATATGATCCTTACCTTTAGGTAGATCAATTAACTCCCATTTTTATTTTCTCACAATAGAATCAATTTTTTCATTCATAGCTTTGACCTAATGTTCCTCCTCAACTACTTTTGAAAATACATAGGATCATGAAATAATAAAGAAAAATTTGAGTACAAATCAAAACTTTCTTTTCTTTGATCATATATCTCTTTCAAGATTCTCATTTTCTTACCTTTTAATGAGGCAAGTGAAGGATTTGACTTGTTACCTACATTTGGAGTAGAATGACTTGATGGTTTACCTTGCAAAATATTTCTTTGTGGAGTGCTTGGTTCTTCTTTATTTGATTGATCTTCTTGTTCTTCTTTCTCTTGTTCACTATTTGGTATTTGTGTTCCAGTTATGACTACACTGTCAAAATTTCCTTCCCATGCTTCTTCCTCCTTGAATATGATATCCCTGCTAGTAATAATTTTCTTTGAAATGAAGTTAAATAATATGTAGGCTTTGGATTCCTCACTATAACCAATGAAGATACATTTTTCACTCTTATAATATAATTTACTTCTTAATTCAGCTGGGACTAAAACATATGCAACACTTCCAAAAAGTCTAAGATGAGATACATAATGTTTCTTACCATTCCAAGATTCTTGTGGAATTATACCTTTCAAACTTTTTGTAGGACTTCTATTCAGAATATATACTGCACACACTACGTCTTCATCCTAAAATTCATTAGACAAATTTTTAGCCTTGATCATACTCCTTGGCATTTCCATTATGGTTATGTTTTTTGTTTCTTCTAAACCATCCTGTTGTGGTGTGTACCTTTCTGTAAATTATTTCTTTATCCCATTATCTCTCCAAAAATATAAAAATTGACTAGAACAATATTCACAACCCCTATGAGATTTAAGTACCTTAAAATGAATAGTCCACTTTTTTCTCCACCATTGATTTAAAATCCTTAAATTTATTCAAGGTTTTAGACTGCTCTTTTAAAAAGCATATTCAAGTTTTCCTGCTGAAATCATCATTAAATGTCATAAAATATATACTTCCTCCTAAAGATGGAGTTTTCATTGAATGACATATGTTAGTATGACTAACTCTAAAGGCACCCTTTCCCTAATTGAACTTCCTACTCAAAAACTCTCTCTATGTTGCTTTGCAATAATACAACTTTCACAATAATTAGTAGGTTGCTTAATGAGTGGCAATCCTTGTACCATATTCTTCTTTTGCAATAAACTAAATCCATCAAAATTAAGATGACCATACCTCAAATGCTAAACCCATATCTGGTCTAAGTAAACTGCCTTGAAACTAACATCCTGTGTTCCTTGAATTCCATGAATCTGAAGGGGAAACATCCTATTTCTATTCATCTCCACTTTTGCAATCAACCTATCACTAGGAACCTTATCCATAATTGTACAAAAATCTTTGTTAAAGAAAACTCCATACCCATTTTGAATTATTTGTTCAACACTCATTAGATTTTGTTTTAACCTAGACACAAAGTAAACATCTCAAGAATATATCTATCTTCTCCATTTTTAGTTAATACATGTATAACACCTTTTCCCATCACATAAACTACACTAGCATTTCCTAATTTTACTTCAGATTTTACAAAGTCATCCAAATAAGAAAATAATCCTTTATTCCCTGTCATGTGATTGCTACAACCACTATCTAAAACCATATGTCTTTAGTGATTTTTTGAGCAATATTACAAGTTATAAATAAACATCCAGAATTATTATCAAATACATATGAATAATTTTCATTATGGTTATCCATATCTTCTTGTTTCTTCTTACATTGAGTTGTCAAATGACCATATTGTTTACATTAATAACACTGAATATGATTTTGATCAAACCTTTGTGTTTTCTCTTGGATTAGATTTCTTCTTCTTCCTCTTCCTCTTCGTCCAAAACTCGATCTTCCTCTTCCTATGTTAGAAGAAACCTATGATCTAAAAGAATTCTCTGAAGTGGAATTACTATTCCTGCTTATTCTAGATTCATGTGACAATAAAGATTCAAAAAGTTGATTTATAGATAATTGAGTTAAGTTCTTAGATTCTTCAATGGAAACTACAATTATATCAAATTTTGTAGGTAGAATTATTAGAACTTTTTCAACCACTTCTTGATCAATTATATTTTCCCCATATGATCTCATTTGAATAACAATATTCGTTACCTCAGTAAAAAAATGATTTATAGAATCAGATCCACCCATATGAAGGTTTTGAAGATTTCTCCTTAAAGTTTATAACTTAGCTACCTTTACTTTGTTTGCTTCTTGGTAAGTATTTTCTAGTGCATCCCAAGCTTGCTTGAACCTTGTTGCTGCAACAACTCTTCAAATACTGATTCATCCATTGATTGTTGAAGGAAGAACAAAGCCATGACATCCTTCTTTTTATTTTCCTTCAACTGATCTTTATCTATTTGTGGTAAAGCCTGATAGGCTATCTAATTTTGTGGTTCTGCAAAACCATTGGCTACCAAGTCTCAAATATCTTATGAAAAAATAAAGTTTCCATTTTAATAGACCAAAATTCATAATTCTTACAATTGAAAAGAGGAATTTGAGGCTGAGAAACACTGCGACTTGCTTCCATAATAAAAAGATGATCTGCTACAATAAAACTCTAATTTTCTCTAACTCACAATGATGAAAAAACTTTGCAACAACAGAACTTCCCTTTAGCTAACAATAGCTTCAGATCACCCTTTCTTTGGTACCAATTTAATGGAAGATTGCATATAAGTGAAATTGCTACAGTAGTGGAACAAACAAATATTCAACAGTCAAATGATAGACAGTAAACTGGATTCCCTCTTATTTAGTATTGAATGATTACATTGGATTCCTCTTTATAGAGAGTTCGATACAAAATAAGAATAAAATATTAAATACAAATTTAAAACTACAACCTAATAGACTTCATACATGGAGACAAGTGAGAGAATATGAAGTACAGTCAATACGGAAGAATAGGAAATGTGGTTCAGTTATATTTAGTATAATTTCCTGTAAGTGATGACTATTCAACCGTATCTTAGCTGCATACAAGAAATATTCTTCAAAAAATAAACTGAACATAATGATGTGTAAACTATCCCTTATTTCTAGACAAATGGTTTCAACTAACTACCTACATGGATGAAGGAATTAACTTTGTCTAATATTCCTCCTGTATGCCTCTTTTCATGATCCATGATTCCCAAGCTTTCCAAAGGCAAGGGTTAGTAGCAAAGGTTTACAATGATATAAATCCAATACACAAAGCTACCAATAACGAATAACTTGAAACGTAACAATTAAAATATACAAGCAATGAAAGGAAAAAAAATGAATACAAACCCCAAAATGCTTGAAGCTTCTATTGTCTCTCTCTACTCCTTCTGAAACGCTATTTTTGATGCTCAGTATTAGTGTGGGAAGTGTCTATGACTTGACAAGCATCAAGAATTTTCTAATTGAAATGTGTGTGTGATAGCAAGATGGCTTGAATGCTAGAACCAAACTGACATAGTAATGGCGCACGCGAGCTTGAAATCTTGGATCCTTCAAATGGTTATGAAGGGTTTATTATATAGGAATTGGGGATGAAATGAACAGTTGAGATCAATCCCAGAGATACAGAAATGAATGGTTGAGATCAAAGGGAACTAGAGAAGCCATCAGTAAACTCCACCTCTTCAATTTGTAAAGAGGAGACAAATTTTGATTGATTGAAGAGCTAATTTTAAGTTACCTTTTTGAACTGAAGAGGTGGGTGAAGTTACCTATGTGGACTGGAGAGGTGGGTGAAGTTACCCATGTAGACTAGAGAGATGGGTGGAGTAACCCATGTGATCTGATTGGAGTTATCTCTTTGAAGATAAATGAATATTTAATTCATTTATTTAATTAAATTTTTCAACATGTGAGATAATTGAATTCTTTTTGATTTAGAATTGCTTTATTGAATGAAATTAAATTAATTTAACTGAAATTAATTTAATTGGAAGAATTTAATTAGTAAGTTTAAATATTTGAATTTAAACTATAGGAAATTGAGTTTAATTAATTAATTAATGGTAATTAATCAATTAAGGTTAATTAATTAAATAAAATTAATTATTTAATTAATTTTGGAAATTTGATTAGATGATTTGGGGAATGAATTTAGAGGAAAATAGATGATTAATTAATGATTAAAAACCATTAATTAATAGATAAAAATTAGTGTTTTTAATGTAAAGTCGCAAGCCTGTCCATTTTTGGGTGTCTACAGTTTCCCCTCTTTGATGCGATGTGACCTGTCGCAGTGTGTCAAAATGTTTTTAGATTTGATCCTGCCCCAGCTTGCCCCAGTGATAGCAAGTGGACTATATGCCCCCTCAACAAATTAAGTATAGAAAATGCGTCAGATGAGCATTAATTTGTTGAAAAAGGGAATCACTATATGATGATGATGAATGCATTCCTATGTTAGTTATGATGTTATTGATGATGGATGCATTGATTATATGATCTACTATGCACATGTTTTGGATTTTTCTTATGCATTAAATGAATGCAATCTACCATGCATAAATTTTTTGAGTAATGCATTTGTTAGTTAGAAGGAAGTTAGTTTGGAATGTGATCTATGGGATTGATCTAATAGAATGGAATGATAGAAATGATTTTTTTTAAATTTTTTTGAATAGATATGAATGGATAGAAAGGATGAGTGTCCCAAGTTGCTGCCCCTGTTTCCAATCTTTGTCATCATTGCATCTTTTTTTTTGTTTTTTGAAATTCTGAAGAGCGTCCAATGCATCCAGATCACATACCACCTAGATACTGCCACAAAATCTTGATAAGCGGAAGGAGTGGAGAGATTGAATAGAAAGAGAACCTAGTGCACACAAATATTGACCATCTGGGTTCATCTATGTTCCCTATTTGAAAACAAAGAGAGCCAAAAGCACCCAGATATTGACCATCTGGATACTGCTTTGTCCTCTGAATTTAACTAAAAAAAGGAAACCAAGATAGAAATCCTATGCACCCAGAGTCCATCTAGATAACACCGCAAGCTATTGATTCCGTAAAGAAAAGCCAAAGCAAACAAGATAGAAATCCTACGCCCCTAGAGTCCATCTGGATAGCATCGCAAGCTCTTGATTGCAAAATAAAAGAAAAGACCATAGAAACCAAGATAGAACTCCAACGCACTCAAAGTCCATCTGAATAGCACCGCGAGCTCTTGATTATATAAACTAAATAAGAAAATAAAAGAGAAGGAATGTTTAATTCTTTCCCAGGGTTAATCTTAGATCGTGGAACTGAATGACTGCCAGATAAGTGACAACGCCTACCGCATTTATCCTAAATCATCATGGCCCTGAAATCAAAGTGAACATTCAATAGATAACAATCAAAGAAAATAAGTCATGATCTATCATAGCTACTCTCCTCACATGGTGGATCCTGGAGTAGCATAAGAACACAACCGCAAAATATAGACTGACATCTAACCGAATTGACTGACCTAGTCAACATTTTTGGCTGGCTGCTTGATGCAATTAGATTCTCTTGATTGGCTCGACTCTTTGGATAGGCTTGATTGGCATGATTGCTTGAGTGTTTTTGGTTTTAGTAATAGATGACTCATATAAGACTGACCTGTCTAGTTTGAGCGTATTGATCATTGTATAAGATAATTTATATGATTGATTGTGATCATTTTGGCAGGTGATCAAGCTATGTCAGATGGGCCCAATGCTGATTCGCAAAGCTCATGATTGTGACAATTGATAGATTGGCTTGGTCTCCAGTTGCTTGCTGATTGATTTGATAGATTGATAAAGCCGTGTCAGATGAGTCCAATGTTGATTTGCAAAGCTCATGATTGATTGGGCATGATCGCCCTTTTCTCTCTTGATAATTGAGTTGGCTTTATTACTTGGGGATTTTGCAATGTTTTGAATGTTTTTTGATGAAGATTGATTTTCTCAGAACATTTTGATCTTTTTAGGATTTTTGATGATTTTTCCAATTTTTTGGATTTCTTCAGGCCATTTAGAATTGCCCCCCAGTCTGGTGGACCAGTATTAACCATGGGTAAGTGCTTGGTATTCAGTGGGGAGTGTGCTCAATCTTTTTGGATTTCATTGATGGTGAAGCTGGATTTGAACACTTGGCACCTGTTTGCCAAGTTTTCACCAAGGTACCTACTCAATAGTGCCTGTTTGCCAAGTTTTCACTGAGAGATCAATTTTGTTTTTCTTTACTTTTTTTTCTTTTTTGATACTTTTTGTTGTTGTCAAGGCACCCGTTTGCCAGGTTTTCACCAAGGTACCATTTTGTATTTTCTTAATTTTTTTTGGGTATTTTTAGTATATGTAGATAGGTGCCTTAACCATAGATTCTTCAAGGGTAAAAACTCTTGAGGTGCATGCTATTGATGTATCCTAGGAGCTGATCTCCTTCTGGTGTCAAAAATATGAATGCCCCACTATGAGTAGAGCTGACAATGACAAATTGTCCTAGCCAGTTAGGCTCAAACTTTCCTAGTTTGACTCACTCTGCTTGGTTTTTTTTATTTTCCATGAGGTCAAGGTCTCCTGTTTCAAATGTTTGTGGCTTCACCTTCTTGTGATAGTTTCTTCTAAGGATATTATCATATCCTTGTAAGTGGTCGAAGGCATGTTGTCTTCTTTCATCTAGTAACTCTAGTTCACTGAGCCTTGCTACCCTGTAGTCTTCATCTGTAATCAGGTTCTTCAATGATATCCTTAGGGATGGGATTTCCACGTCAAGGGGTAATACTGCCTCTGATTCTTAGACTAGGGAGAAAGGAGTGGCTTATGTAGGTGTTCTCACACTAGTTTTGTATGCCCATAATGCGGGACTAAGCTATAAATTCCAGTCTCGCCCTAATTTGTTCATTATTTTCTTTAAGATTTTCAAGATTGTTTTATTTGTACCTTCAGCTTGGCCATTCCCTTGAGGGTAATAAAATGAGAACCCTTGTTTGATATGGAACTATTCACATAGATCTTAAACATCCTTGTTCTGGAAAGGTGTACCATGATCTGTCAGGATAGTTTGAGGGATCCCGTATCGACAGATAATGTTGTTAAGTATGAACATTGCTATTTTCTTTCCAGTTATGTAAGTGAGGGGAATTGCTTCCACCCACTTGGTGAAGTAATCTGTTGTTGCTATGATGTATTTGTGTCCTTTTGTTGAAGAAGGTGTAATTTTGCCCACTAGGTCAAATCCCCACATGGAAAATGGCAATGGTGATGTGATAGGATTTAGTTCTTAGGATGGTGCATGGATGAGGTCTCCATGAATCTGATATTGTCTACATGTTTGCACATGTCTATGTGCATCTATCTCTATTGTGGGCCAATAGTATCCCATGCGAATGATCTTCTTACCTAAGTGGTTGCCACCTCCATGGGTTCCACATATTCCTTCATGTACCTTGTACAAAGCTCTCTGGGATTTTGTGGAAGTGAGACATCATAGTAGCATTCCGTCTAGACTTCATCTATATAAATTAGTTGAGAGGATGGTATACCTAGAGGCTTGGCAGATGAGGTGGCTTTCTCTAGTTTCTAGACAAGTTGGGAGGTAAGACACTATTTTGGAGGTAGTTATAGACATCTTGGTACCATGGGGATTTAGGACCAACAAGGACGCATGCTGATTCTATGATGAATGCTTGATGTGATGGCACCAAGAGTTTCTCTACTAGAAACTGGAATCTTGTTTCATTACCTGGCATATCAATCAATGATGCTATGGTAGCCATAAAGTCTGCAGCTTTGTTCTGTGCTCGTGGGAATTGCTCAAAGAAGATGTAATGGAACTTGGTACGTAATGTTTCCATTTGTTCTATGTATGGTATTAGCTTCTCATCTTTGGTTGTATAATCATTGTTGACTTGGATGATGACCAACTGTGAATCTCCAAAGACCTTAAGGTTCTTGATTCTCCATTAAATTGCTACCTTTAAACCGATGACCAGTGCTTCATATTCTACTATGTTGTTTGCGTAGGGGAAGTTGAGTCTGAAAGACTTTTGAATTGTATCATGATATGGAGTGATAAGCACTATCCCTGCCCCCGCACCATGGTTCGTGCATGACCCATCAAAATATAGTTTCCATACCTCAATCACTAGTTGTAGTGTCATAATAGATTCACCAGGAAAGTCATAAATAATAGGTTGATGGTTGTGATTGGGTGCCTCTGCTAGTTGATCCACAATCACTTGTCCTTTGATGGCCTTTCTATCTATGTAATCAATGTCAAACTCACTTAAGATCATTATCCACTTTTCAAGTCATCTGATGAGCACTTCTTTGCTTAGGAGGTACTTTAAAGGATCAATATATGTGATCAACTTTGTTTGGTGACTCAATATATAATGTCTCAACTTCTGGGAAGCAAAGACAATTGCAAGGCATGAATTTTCAATTGGTGTATAGTTGAGCTCATATCCAACCAATGTTCTTCTTAGATAGTAGATGGCCCTTTATTTACCTATAACATCATGTTATGCCAAGAGTACACCTAATGTTGACTCTGTTGCTGAGATATACAGAAGCAATGGTCTACCTTGGACTGGTGGCACCAATATAGGAGACTTGAGGAGGTAGTCCTTGAATATTTGAAATGCTTGTTCGCATTGCTCAGTCCATATGAATTTGATGTCTTTGTGAAGTAGATGTTGGAATGGGTGGCACTTGTCTGCTAGTTGATCTATGAAGCACCTGATTGATTGGAGCCTTCCTTGTAACCCTCTTAGTTGCCTCAGGTTCGATGGTGGAGGCATGTCCAATATTGCTTTGACTTTCTCTGGGTCTACTTTGATGCCTCTATGTGACACTATGAACCCTAGTAGCTTTCCTGCTGTGACACTGAATGCACATTTCTTTGGGTTTAGACGGACCTTGAATTCCTGCATTCTGTCAAAGATTGGCCCCAATACTTGTAAATGATCCTTGTGAAGCATTGACTTGGCTAGTATGTTGTCCACATAGTCTTCCATTATTTTGTGGATGAGATCATGAAATATAGTTGTCGTAGCCCTTTGATATGTCACGCTAGCATTTTTGAGACCAAACGACATGACGTTCCAATAGTAAGTGCCCCAAGGACATGTGAAAGTTGTTTTATGTTGGTCTTTTGGCATGATCCTTATCTAATTATACCCTGAAAAGCCATCCATGAGTGATAGCATTTGATGTCCAGCAGTTAGATCTACTATCATATCAATGTTGGGTAAGGGAAAGTCATCCTTGCGACAAGCTATGTTGAGATCTCTGAAGTCTGTACAAATCCATATCTGACCACTGTGCTTTGTAATAGGCACCAAGTTAGATATCTAGTCTGTGTATGGTATAGGTCTTATGAACTTAGTATCTAGGAGCTTCTTCAATTTTACCTTGACTAGCAGTGCAACATGGGGATGCATCTTTCTTGGCTTCTGCTTGATAGGTTTGGCATTGGGTAGCAATGGCAGATGGTGTAGTACTAGCTCTGGATCTAACCTAGGCATATCTGAGTAGGACCATGTGAAATTGATCATCCTTGCTTTAAAGAAGTTGATAAACTATTCTCTCTCCTCAAGGGTGAGTGATTTTGGCAAGTATATGTTCTTTGGGTTCTTGTCATCTCCCAAATTGACTTCCTCTATTTTTTTTTCTAGTAATGTCATTTTCTCCTCTGTCAAGGGGAGGAGTTCCTTCTTTCCATCTTCTAGCACCTCATTGAGGTTTTCGCTAGAAGATATGTCTTGTTTTATCTTTTTATCATTATTTTTTTCTTTTTTCTTTTGTGGACTAGAAAGAGGAGCTGCCTCCCTGAAATAAGGCACTCTATCGAGGTCAATGGAGAAGCCCACCTTGTGGTATCCTGATGGCATGCCTTCTCTAAGTCCCATAAAATAAACAATAGTCTCATCATTCTTGAAGACATCTAAATCAGGTGGTCCTTGTTGATCCCACTCTATTATCTCCGGGTGTACAAGACATACTTTCATGGTTGTCTAACTCTAGTTGATTGAAAGGGACTACAGATATGGTTCCTACAAGACTAGACTGTGATGTGGATGCACCACTTGAAGTCTAATAAATGACATGCTTATCTATGCAGGGTTGCTCGAAAATGGATAGTTGGTCAAATAAGTCTTCTAGGTTTATGATAGTGTCTGACCGAGGGGAATAATCTGGGATCAATGGTTCAAAGTCATGAAGGGATCTCCACTCATACTCATGGGAGTCATTCTTGATAGAGTGATTGCTAGATGTCTCAATTCCTTGGTTATCTACAATTGCGATGTGGAGGTCTATTCAAGTTTGTGTGGTTCCCTCTTTGGCGGGCAACAACTATGCTAATATGTTTCTTATCAAGACATGTTCTGTGTTGTGCCCTCGGTGCATCTCTGCTATTTTTTCCTTATCAACTTGGATGTCTTGGATTATGGGACTAGTTCTTTGTTTACCATAGCCCAACCCTCTCTTGTTTCTCTGGGTTGGCCGGAGAGACAATTCCATTATGCCTTGTTGTCTTTCCCCCAGGCCAGTTGTACCATCATACCTGAATCTTTATAATATTGTATAACCATTACCATAGTTCGACAAGGGTAGGGTTTGTTGGATTGTCTCTTGTGGGTCTTGGTATAACCATGTACTGATATCTTTTTCAAATGGCTTTTCTTCTACTATGTCTCCCCATCTGAAAAAGGTTGTCGGCAGACATCTGAATAGAAAATGCTGCGGAGTTTCTATTGTAATAACAAGTTGTGGCATGCCATAATTTCTCAGGCTTTGAGGCATGTGCATGATGGTGAAAGCCTCTTCATATCTGTACTCACCATAGCCTTTGTTAGTGATGGATATTATGCCCACTTTCCATGTGACATCTTTAGGATTTAAATCTGAAGAGGATGGGATGCTCGCATCTTGGTTTGAGGGTACCTGGTTATCAGTGCTAATTTGGACAACATTGTAGTATTGGAAAGGATTGTGATCTCCCTCTATGATGATTTCCTCTCCCTGATGTGGGAACTTGATGCATTGATGGTACCTCAAAGGTACAACTTGCATTTCATGTATCCAGGGTCTCCCTAGTGGCATGTTGTATCCCAACTCAAGATCTAGGATCTGGAAGGGAGTGTTTTTGACCATTGGACCGATACAGATAGGTAGAATGATAATACCTTTAGAGGACCTTTCCTCTTCAGCATAAGATCTAATATTTATCCTCCTTGTGACATCAATGCTTGATTCTAAAGAGCCCAGTTGCTTGATTAACTTTAAAGTATAGATGTTTAACCTAGCCCCACCATCAAAAAGGACCCTACAGATAGCACTTTTGTGGACCTGGACCAATAAGTGTAAAGGATCATTATGCATGGGTTTATGCGGTGGCACATTATAGTATGTGAATGTGGCATGTTTGTTAGCAGCTATATGGTTAACCATCATTTGGAATCTCTCGGGTGTTATGTCCCTTGGGAAAACTGCATTCTGAAGGGCTTGGTCAAGTGCCAGTTTATACTACGGAGATATGCATAATAGGTCAAACATGGAGATCTGGGCAGGTGTGCGCTTTAGTTGATCCACTATGCTTGGCTGTGGATCTGAGTTTTCTTTAGGATTGGTAGATATAGTAGATGAGGATGGTACTCCTTGCAAGATGACTCTGGCATGATGCGTTGTTACATCACATTTGTTACCTTGGTCTTTGACAGTGATTTTAGCCACATGGCTATCTGAAGGATTGAGAAAATTAATAACATTATCACTATTGGCATATGTATAGTTGACTTGTTTTGTTTGTCCACCAGACCCATAGGCTTTTCCCTTTTTGTGATCACGAAAGGTATCATTGAAGATAGTGTGATCAGTTGTGCCTTTGGTTTGGGTATTTGTCACATCGATGGCCCCTGTGCCAATCAAATCTTGGATAGCGTGTTTCAAACAAAAATAGTTAGACATTTTGTGCCCTTTCACCCGATGAAACTCGCAGAAATCTTTGTCATTATACCACCTTGGTTTGTTTGCATCTTGTTCAAATTCCCTAATTTTGGGGAGAGTAATAGTGTTTGATTGTATCAATTTGCATAAAGCTGATTCTCTCGGCTCTCCTAATGGTGTGAAATCTCATTGCTGGAATTGAAACCATGGTCTGTATTGATTTTGTTGTTGACTATTTGACACAGCGGCTGCTTGTACATGTGGAGGTTGGTTTTGGGTGTATGCTTGTTGAGTGGGCCTTGTGGGTTGTTGGTTGGTCATAGGTGTGCCTTGCACTGACACCTTAAGTTGTGCATAGTTGACTGTCTTCACATCAATGACACCATCGCTAGTGACATTTTTGTTTTTGTTCCAAAACTTAGCTTTGTCCATTGCATTTTTGTTTGTATTTATCTGTGTTGGATCTTCAAGGATTCCTTGTTTGACTAAGTTCTTCTCACAACGAACTCCTCACTCGATGATTTGTGTGAAGTTAGAAGCTTACTATACTTCTATTGTAAATGACATGTCTGGAATTAGATTGTCAACAAACATGACTATTAGGTCTTGTTCGGGAACATCATATGTTATGCAGTTTGCCGTATTCCTCCATCTCTATAGGGAATTCACAAAAGACTCTCCATCCATCTATTTGATATCGCAAAGGTCCTTGATGCTAACCTTGCGCTCGATGTTATGATGGAAGTAAGCTATGAAATTTTTAGCCAATTCACCCCAAGACTGAATTCCATAAGGTAAATGTGAGAACCATTCCATTTTTGGTATGGCCAAGCTTTGCTGGAATAGTCATATTAAATATGTTTCATCATGGGCGACTTCAACGCAACTAGAAAAAAACTCCCAGATATGTTCAATAGGGTTGGTATTGCCCCTATATTTGTTAAATTTTGGTACCGAGAAGTGATTTGGGAATGGAGACATGTGGAGAGAATGGTCAAAGGGGTATGGGTATAAATCCTCTATGGTGTAGGATTTAGTTTGCCCCTGATTTTGCATATCCATCAATTGAGTTTGAAGGGTTTGCATTTGTTGCATTAACATGTTTTTTTGATATTGAGGTTGGTGTGTGAGGACGTTCCTCTATGTTGTAGTGGGTATGAGGTTGTGCCTCTGTGTCCCTTGAGTAGGAACATAGGATTTCATCCTAGGGACTTGATATTGATTTCCAACCGAGTGATTTTGAAATGGGGGTACATGAGTAGCCCATGGTGGGTTTTGATGCATTTTCTGTTGGGATTGGGAATGTTGTTGTGATTGAAAGTGTGAAAATTGTTGCTTCATAATACAATGTTATAGGCCCAATGCTTGAATGTTCGTTATCTCACACAACAATTGTCACACTACTAGGACACGAAGGTCCACGACGTAGGTGCCTGTGTGTTTGTCGTTTCCAGGTATTGTATTCATGGAGTGAAGATCTCTTTCACTACACAAATACTGTGGGACACATATGTTGGGAATCTTTGGGGGAAAATTTTGTAACCCCTTGCACTATAATAAGGTATCTGTTCGAAGGTAAAATGGGTTGGCCTCTAATTATCAAGGTTGTAGTAGGGGTCCGTGGCAGCTATCCAATTAGTTTGTATGTGTGTGACTCACTTAAGAGCCTAGTTGACCACGGTGGCTTCTTAGGGATATTCACCCGATCCAGACTATCATCAACACACCTCGCTCGAGCTTCGTTAGATAAGATGAAACTTTAGTTCATGCCTTGTTTATATACCAATCGAAAGGATTACTGGTTTAAGGTCATTCTTTGAGGAAGAAGCGCATTTCCGGGACAAGCCTTTCTAAAAAATATAAAGGTTTTTAATCTAACAGATTATGCAAGTGCAACCAAAACTCAAGACACAAGGTAAATCGATTAAGCTCCAAAAATTTGAAATGTGAACTAAGCTACACCACCACACAAACACAAGTGTTCAGTTTTAAGCCCAAAAGTAGGTGTTGATTGCTTGTTCAATTTTAATGCACCAAATTGAGAAATTATTTGCCCTGTTCAGTTTTAGTCCCCATGTCAATTTTAAGCCCAATTTTGAAATGTGAGATGTGAGATGTGTGACAAACATTGTTCTTTTTAAACCCAAATCGACAAGTGAATGAATTTTAAATTGTATTGTTATCTTGCCTCCTCGATTTGTACCTATCAAAGAAAGTGTTTAGTATCTTCATAAATGAAAGCTTTCAATCCAAAATAGTAGAATATCTGGAAACTCTGGGATTGTTGAGATTGCTAAAATTAATGGTGACTTTATACTTACCTGCGAATCTCTTAATTGAATCAATGTACCTCGTGTATGCTTCGCTTTGATATTTAGCTATGATTGTGAGAATATCCCTTTGTTGTGATTGATAGTTGATGGTTCTTCTTCTAGAAGCTCTTAATGCTCTAGCACCTGGTATGCATCTGATTATCCTCTTGGCCATTAGTCATTTTCTCAATCCCCAAGAAATCAAGAAATAACACACAAAAAGAATTTTTTTTCAAAGATCTTTCTTTTTTTGAAAATATTTCTCTGAAAAAATAAAATAACAGAGAATAAAGTCCCTCTATAATTTCAAGACCTTTCCAAAATTGTAACTCTTTTGATAAGAAATGCTAATTTGTGTCCAAAATTAAATTTTTATGAAATATCATAAAAAAATGATAAAAAATCGTAAAAAATTCAGAAAAATCTAAATTTTGGACTGTAGCTTTCTTATGCCAAATAATACTTGCAAAAAATTGTTTAGATCATAATTCCTTAATTTTTTCCCTAGGGACCCATTTTATCATAAAAGAGCAGTTTGAAAAGATCTGTTATTTTTGAAAAATAATTTCATAGAAATTAAAATCACAGAGAATAGACCCCCTCTATAATTTCAATAAATTTCCAAAAATGTAACATTTTTGATAAGAAATGCTGATTTGTGTCCAAAATTAAATTTTTATGAAATATCATAAAAAAATTATAAAAAAAGTAAAAAATTCAAAAAAATCTGATTTTTGGTCTGTAGCTTTCTTATGTCAGATGATACTTGCAAAACAAATTTTAGATCATAAGTCCTTAATTTGTGCCCTAGGGACCCATTTTATCATAAAAGACTAGTTTGAAAAGATCTGTTATTTTTGCAAAATAATTTCACAGAAATTAAAATCACAAAGAATAAACCCCCTCTATAATTTTAATAGCTTTCGAAAAATGTAATTTTCTTGAAAAGCAACTCTCATTTGTGCCCATAAATGATTTTTTTATGAAATATCACAGAAAAAATTATTAAAAAAAAAAAAAAAACTCAGAAAAATTATTTGGGGCCTCCTTAGATCAGCGTCAAACTACAAAAAAAATTTCATAAAATAATTCCATGCGGTTTGAAAGATATGACCAAATTTCACGTGGGCTGTAAGTTCATGTCGGGTTCACCAAAATGTACGCCTCTTTTCGTGATCCATGATTCCCAAGTTTTACAAAGGCAAGGGTTAGTAGCAAAGGTTTACAATGATATAAATCCAGTACACAAAGCTAACAATACTGGATAACTTGAAACCTAACCAATAAAATGTACAAGCAATGAAAGGAAAACAGATGAATGCAAAGCCCAAAATGCTTGAAGCTTCTATTGTCTCTCTCTAATCCTTCCGAAACGATATTTTTGATGCTCAGTATTGGTGTGGGAAGTGTCTATGACTTGAGAAACGTCAATAATTTGCTAATTGAAATGTGTGTGTGATTGCAAGATGGCTTGAATGCTAGAACCAAACTGACATAGTAATGGCGCATGAGAGCTTGAAATCTTGGATCCTTCAAATGGTTATGAAGGGTTTATTATATAGGAGAGAGACTGCAATAAGTTCACAAGTCAAGATTGATATAGAATATGCATATCTATCTTCTTCCTACAATTGATATAGACTATGTATATGCTCATTCAAGACAAGTCAAGATTGAGATTTGATTTTTTTTTTCACAAATGTTAAATATCATGAGTTTTAGATTATGAAGCAATCGTTAATCAATGCTTATTAATTAAGATATTATTTTAATTTATAATCCTTTGTTCAATTATTTATTTGTATTCATTTATGCTTTTATTTTAATTTCTAGTATTTTTTGTTGTAAGATACTATATATTTGTGAAAATATTTATTAGTAACTAAATATAATTGAATATTGTCATTATTATTATTTTTAATACTTTTTTTTATAAAGAATGAAAAATAGATTAAAGAAATACTAGATTATATTCTATAGTTTTAAGATTCTAAAATTTTAAGATTTATTATTGTTAGTATAATTATTTTATTTAATTACACTTGGGCTTATTAAGTCTTATTAGTCATTCATGATCATTTGACACTTGTCTGTACAAGTCGTCATAATTTAGGAATTGTCTAGAGATGTGTCAATTCTATTTCAACACATCATCCTAGTTTAGTCTGTTATTTTTTGCCACCACTATTGGTTGAGGAGTCCATCACTACTTTCATGGTTGCACTTTCGCCTATATGTAATCACCTCTTTTTCATTATTTAATGGTTCATTTTTTTCATTTTATTATTGTGCTTTTATTTTTATCTCTAATTGATCTTGTGTTCTTCATGGTATCACAGTAGCAAGAGGTATTCTCAAGCCTATTTCCTACAACAAAGGAATTTTGGAAGGTTTCGTATGTTTTCCCCATTAGTGCTCCCACAATGGTATTGGCTAAATAGCCAACTAAAACATAAAACATATAATAAGAGTTGAAAAATATACTAAGTGGCTCCCTTAGTAAGAAATATGTTTTAGTTGGTTGTTTAGACGTTTCCCTCCCACAACCATCGGTGGAGTTTCATTGCGCCCCATGGAAAACCGTGTGCATCGTCAGCAGATTGACCCTCGTAAGGTTGTGCAAAACTCTGCACTTGGGCTTCGCGACACCACAAACCATGAGATGACCTTCGCATGTATCTTACATGGTCCATCTTGGCCTACTACATCCATCTCCGTAGGTTAACCCATTTATCTGCCTGGTCCCACACTTGTCCTCTTTGGCTCCTGACCCTTTAGTTCAGCCCTACGGGCTATAAAAAGAGGCCCCAAGATGTGTTCCTATGCATACCTTAGGGCACCTAATTGTTGGCATTCAAAAAAGGCAGGCAATTTTTTTGAGGAATGTGCAGTTTGCAAGTGGCGTGTAAAATATTTTAAAATAAAAAAGCTACAAAAGCCTGTGAACCATTTTTTTGACTTTAGCCCTTGGTCACATAGATTTTTAGCCCCTCATTCTTTTCAACCCATGGGGGCTTAACTTTCGCCCCCCTTTTTTTTGGCAAAAAAATAATTTTTAGTAAACCTAAATATTTTACACCATAGTTTTTTTTCATGAGAGAGGATTAATTTTGTAAGAAGGAAAAATTCATTTGCTCATAAAATTCATTTTCTCAGCAACTCAAAATTGAGTGTTATTTTTTTGCAAAAGTTCATAATTTTTCATGAGGAATCAAACAAAAAAATTTGCACACTATAGTTATAAAGTGTCTTTTTAGTGTCTTTTTAAAGGTTTGGTTACAAATCACTCCTTCTATAGTGCAAAAAATAAGGAGGAAGCAAAAGGAGAATCAATGAGGTATTGTGTGTGTTCTATTTTTTCATAGTTCTTCAAGAAGTTCTCTTCATTTCTACATTCTACAAGAAATAATCTACATCTAGCAGCATGGATCCTCATGTTACTATACAACCCCTAACTCCTTTTAATTATCATGATTGGAATTTAAAAGTAATTCTTATACTAAGGAATAAATGAGTATATAGGGTAACAATGGGAATAGAAAAAGAACCTAATGCAGCTAAGGACAAAAGGAAGTTTTTCAATAAGCATGACCAAGCATTTGGCTTTCTATGTCTAAATTTATCTCCTAAATTTTTATTTCATGTTGAAAACTTGAAAACACCGAATAATGTTTGGAAAGACCTTAAAATAATATTTGGTGAAATTGATGAACTTAGAATGTCATGAGTTTAAAAATAAACTCCTAGGTCTTAGTCATTCATTTTTTCAACTTTAGAAGACTTCTTCAAAAAATTTTAATCTTTGAAGTTGCAATTAAAAGATTGTAGAATTGACAAGAAAGAGGATCAATTAATCATTTTTTTCTACTTTCTAAAATAGGTTCTGAATTATCTGTGTTTGTCTTTACCTTCTATTCTAGTAAAATAGCCCTTTTTACCTCATGGAAAATTCCCACACTAGATTACTTATTTTTTGATCTGACAAGAGAAAAACAAAAGCTAATTCAAATGGGTACTTTAAACTCTACTAAGGCACAAGGTTTAATTATAGAAATTGAAAAGCAACAAAATGCTAAAGAAGATAAAAAGAACACTAAAAATGACAAGGAAGGGAAGAAAGAAGACAAAAATGACAACTTCAAAAGGGATAACTCATCTCAACAAAGTAAATCGACTACTGAGAGAGTTAAATATTCCCTTTTTAACAAAACTAGTGAAGAAGAGCATCAATACAAACAAAAAAAAATTGAGCTCCTCACTTTTCTAGTATAAAAGAATAATATTTGTTAGAGTATTATTACTCTTTTTCGGCTTATGCTTTCTCTTAGGTGCATATAATTAATACTTTATATTAATTATATTGCGCATCCTAGCTTTTAGGTTTAGGGTTTGTTCACCTTTATAAGGTCGAACTTTGTAATCTCTTTTCATTAATTCAGTTAACATTTTTGCTCTCACCTTTTGAGTAAAAACTGAGTTTCGCTTTTTTCTCCTTTCACTTCATTTCTTGTGACAGGTTTTTGCATGCAGCTGGATCTTGGCGTGAATCTGATCTTTCATCAGATTCTACATGGTATCAGAGCCTTGCTGTTGCAGCTTGTTCAAGTTTGTTTGAAGCTGTGGATCAAGCCTTTCTTTCTAGGGTTCTCTGGAGTTTTTTTGTCACTTTGAAGGAGGCTCGATCTTCTGGAGCAGATTGAGCAGAAACTGACTCCGCCATTGCGTTCAGAAGGCCCGGGAGAGTCAAAATCATATAAGACTCGACCTATTTTGCCTTCGGAGCACCTGGAAAAAATATCTGCCCTTTACAGCCGTACGGCACGAGTTTCGAGACAGAAAAACATGAAAAAAATATTAAAAAAACACCTCCCTTTGGCTTTCCGGGGCGCGCCGCCACCCTGGCGCCACCCCGCCGCCGCCTCCACCGGGCCGCGCCCAGCCCAAGCGCCGCTCACCGGCAGCAGCAACCGGTGGAGCTTCCCGCAACCGCAGTAGCGCCGCCCGGCTCTCTGCCACCGCCCGGGAGCAGCCGCCACCGGCCCGCCACCCACCGGATGACAGGGTGACGTAAGGTGACGTCAGCTGCCCGCCATTTTTTTCCCGGCGGGATTTCAAATTTTCCGGCGCCTGTTCACTTTTACGGCCGCCGCCTTTTTTTTGCCGGCGATGATGTCATGCTGATGTCAGTGACAGCCCAGTGACGGCCAAACGGCCGTCAAATTTAATCCCATCTCTGTGTTTTTCCAGAGAGTTGTTTTTTGGAGGGGCAGTTGGTTTTTCGATCATAACTTGGGCATACGGTATCGTTTTTCGAAAAACAAAATGCCATCGGAAAGGTGTTTCCGAGATGGACGCATTGGTGCAGGTCTCATTTCCTGATTTCTCCATTTGGTTGTTGTTTTTCACAGTCAAAGTTGTGCCTTCGTTTGTGCTCCTGTTCGGCTTCTGGAACTCAGGTTTTCTCCTCATTTTTCTTTGTGTGCTTTCAGTAGTTGTTCATTTGAGTTTCTCAGGGGATAGAATTTTACATTGTGGGGGGGGTGAATTTTACTTTCTGTCATTTCATTCAGAAAGACCCTTCTGCTTCCGTCTTCTTCTTCTTTCAATGTCGGACCCCTCTGTGGCCCGACTAACACCTCACAACTACCACACATGGAAGCCACACATGACCAGACTCCTCATGTCATGAGGTTTATGGTCCTGCATGGATGTGGCTCAGCCAGTTCTTCAGAGGCCTTATGAGGCACTTATGCACAGAAATAGGATGGATGAGGCAATGGGCCTCATTGCCATGAACATTTCAGATGGGTTGTTGTTCCACTTGGATGGCCTGACTACACCCAGGGATATGTGGGACAAGTTCTCCACTTTGTTTGGCACCATGGATCAGTTCAGGATTCTCCAGGTAGATGCAGAGTTCACCGCCTTG
>MU223676.1:1601321-1615707 GCA_018584345.1 Thuja plicata | reverse complement strand
ATTTGATCCTTTTTTATTTGAACTATAAAATTGAAAAATCAATTGCATAATTTGATTAATCCCTTTAGGCTTGAATTTAATTATTTGATTTCATGATTATTTGATCTTTTAATTTGATTTGAATTTTTTCCATTTGATTTGGTCCATTTTTTTTGCATTGAGATGATATTTTAAAGCATTTGGCTGAAATTTATAGTTTGGAAAGCTTGAGATACACTTGGTAAAGTTTAGGTGTTTACAGATAGCATGACCAATTTTCTAATTTTGATAGTAACTGAGTTGCACTTAAAGATCCATCCATATAATTTTTGAAGAAACTAGAAGAGGAGGTTACCACTTATCACACTTTTTGAACTTTATAAAAATGAAAAGCTTACAATAAGAGAAGAAAATGAAGACTTGAAAGTTCCAAAATACTTAGAAGAAAAGAATCAAAGGAAGCTATAAATCCTTCAAAAGAACATTTAGGAGAAATAATTTCTTTGAGCATGACCAAAATAATAATCAAAACCTATTCAAGTAGACAATAATAAACCCAAAATTTTAATAGTTTAGCTCTAAGCATATGTACAAATGAATAAAAATATGACCAGTATACCAAGAAACAACAACAACAAAAAAAGAACAACATAGGAAGTTGTTCTAAACTTGTCTAAAATTTAATTAGAGATCGTCATGCAAATTTTCTAACAAAATACAACCCAAATTAAATTTTTTCCTTGATAAGATTCCCTATTCCCTTGGTTAGAAACTTACATTGTACTATATAACCTTAGGAGGCATGCCAGATTTCTCATGGGATTAGAAATAATTTCAAGGAGAAGAAAATAAGGAACTAATGGTGGATATGTTATAAAATACCTACCACTCTCTTAAGATTTAATAGCATAGTTCTAACATCAGTATTTGAGTATTCTTAGCCATATGCTAGGGTAAATGGGTATGTAATTAAATTTTTTTGTGCATACACATGAACTAAGAAAACCAATTAAGTCTTCTATTTTAGATCAAAGTTGATATCACAACATTCCCTAAAAAACAAAATAACATTTATATACATATAATTTATTTTATTCTCTATTATTGTGAGAATGGTAGTAGTAAAATGTATTGTTTGCAACATATGTATGAGAAAGTGCCACATTGTCTACTTCACATATAATCCAATTTGAACACAAAGAAATCAAATGAGGAGTATTGTCATCTGAAGATGGTTGAATTTAAAGAGAAAACTACGGTAAATAGTCTATCAAATTTAAAATTTATTTTTTTGTCATATCTAAAATGAAATAGGATACATGGATTCAATTTACCTAGTACCGAGTAGAAGAAGTTATAAAATCTGTTCTTAGTCACGTGCATGAAGAATATATGTGGCTTGAAAAACCTTATCCCATTATGATTGAGGAAATTGGAGATGTTACTAACCTGTGTCATCCTAGAGAGGTCCCTACCTTGAAATCTTCAAGGAACACATAAGTTATGAAACTAACAAGAGAAAAAATTGACAATAGACCACTAACACTTTATGGAATCCAAGACTCAACAGTAGTCTATGCTATCATGGGAATTGAATATAAGGTATATTTCATCAAAGGAGAAAGAACCTCTTCCACATCCACAATTAAACCTGTGTACCAAATGGTGAAAGAAGGGAAATAATTTTTCTTTTTCAAATTATTGAGGCTACAACAATTTTAGAACCTACAGAGGATGAAGTATTCCAATTAGCCTTTTAAACATGACTCTCTCATTCTTTCTATAATGTTCTATTTTCTAAAGAAATTAATTAGTAAGTAAGATATTGTATGGAATAAGAGTACTTATATTGGATCTCAAATCAAGAAGCACATGTTAAGCTATGAAAACATAGAATAATGTGACACAAAGTTTAGGGATTTTATTGTAAATTTTTAAAAGGAAATGTATAACATATTCAAAGTTCCTAAAGAGATTGTGAAAATTGATAAAGAGGAGATTGTATTGAAGGTTGGTAGAGATAATTACTATAATGAGGTGTTTATACCTAGAATATGTTGGGCTCCTAACCTATCCAACAAAGTCTTAAAAGCTATCTAGATGGAATATGAAACTATACTATTTTAAAACCTTAATCCAAATGAAAGTAGGTTTGGAACATATGATGAAATTACTACCAAAAAATATCATAAGAAATAGGATGATAAAAAAGAAAAGATGAGACAAAAATTTGTTGAGTCCCTGTCCTATGGGAGAAGGAAATCTAGGAGTGTTGTGACTGCGCCTTCTTTAATTAGCCAAAAAAGGGGTGGAGAAAAAATATTTGGTAGTTTAGGAAAGAGGACAAAATGTGCGAATATTGGTGTTGAAAGTGAAGAGGAAATGGTGAAAAAGGAATCCATGGAAATGGATAAGAAAAGAAAAGAAAGATCTAGAAAGAAAAAGTGCATTCTTTCTTATTTTGATGTTTAGGAAAACCATTCTGAAGTTATAAATATTTTTCATTCAATAATTCAACATGATAATATATAATAATTTACTAAAGAATATCTATAGTTTCCTACATACAATTAGAAAGGTATTGAAAATACTATTATAATATACATGTTAAGACACAACTTTTCATTAGAGGACATCATTAATGAACTTGCAAATCTTGTAGAAGTAATAACTAATAAGAGAGTTGAAGCAATTAAGATAGAAGGGAAACTGAGGAAATGTGTCATAAGTAACTCAAGAAATGTATTGTCTCGGAAAGAAGATGATACAGTAATGATGAAATTATCTCAAGAATTAAAAAGTAATTAAAGAATTAACAATCTTATAAAGAAAACAAAAGAAGGGAAAGAGAAAGTTTTCAAGGAAATTGGTCATTTTTTTTGTCCATTTTTTTAAGAAAATAAAGGAAGGCTCCTTTGTTGCACCTTGGATAGATTCTTCTTATCCAGAGATTACTAACAAGAACAAAATGATTGATTTTAACTAGTGTTGACAAAAGTGATACAATAAAATAAGGAATAAGAATACATGATTTACTCAAACTTAAGTTAAAGATATCTTTTGATGCTTCTTATTTATTTAAGGAACTCTTGGATTCTCAGTTGTAGTTTAGGCCAATCATATCCTCAGCTCAGTAGTTGAGAAGGAAACAATCATAAAGACAAGTCTTGTTGATGATGAAGTGATAATATTTGCAAATATATTACTAGATGTTCATATTGATACATCTCTTGACACTATGAAACAATTAAACTTTTGATAAACTCTTTAAAATATTACTTAGACCTCTCATATAAGAAAACATAAGAAATTGAGTAAAGAATAGTTGCAAAAAGAAAAGTGGAGATTCGTAACCCATACAAGAATAATCACACCTTGCTATAAGAGAACCAAAATAAAATTAGGATATTTGTAAATAATTCTTCTAATATGTTTAGATATAGCCTAAAGTTGCTAGATACCACCAATTGTATTACAATTCAAATGGACTCAATTGAGTCCCAAATTTCTCTTATTAATAGAATATATGATTTGGAGAAGGACAATAATAGCCCCATTCAATTGAAAATCAATCAATTTTATTCCTAGATAGATTTTCTGCAAGATCAGAACATTCAAATCTAAAGACAATTTATTGTTGTGAGAGAGGTAGTTTATCTGAAGATGGTGACTCTATCTGATATACTCAAAGATGCCAGATCTATTGAGAAGAAGGTGCAGGAAATAACCAATCATAGTCTCACATAGGATCTTTTCTTATAGATTGAATGCCAAAATAAAAATTTGTATTTAGTCATTGCTCTATGGGAATATACCTCTTCCTTGCTAAAGATACAATTCAAGGATATATTACAAAAGGTATTAACTTAATTCCTATATTTGAAGACACGTAATTTTGGTTTTCTTTTTGGTTTCATTTCTAAGGGGAGTTATTAGTGTTAGCAAGAGTACTTTTATATATTAGTTATATCTGGAGAGGCATTTCTTTTTTTTCCAAAGAAACCCTTTGTCCTTTATGTCAAAGGGGGAGAAGATTGCAAAAATTACACAAGTGTTTCTATCAATGACAAAGGGACAGATTGTTCTATACATGCGATACCTTTATTGTGATTGATATCAAATTTGATATTTTTAATTATTTGGGTGCTATCTAAAAGAAATATTATAGTGTCAGGATATTATGACCAACCTTAGTTATTAATTACATGTTCCCTTTAGGTATCAATGGTTTTTTTTAATTGAGTTTGGATTCATAACTTGTCTTCCAAAGATGGTTGTACCATCTAATATTTTTTTCTTTTTAAGTCTTTCTAGAGTAAAATAATATTGGGAATATGCATATATGATATTATTGTTACAAATATTTTTTTAGAGAAAGATGTTTAACATATATCTGTTGGACAAAAACATCCTCTGGAGCTTTGAAGTTGGTTTTATGGTTTGCACATGTAAAATTTTGTGTATCGTTTTGTCACAAACTGTGTGCTAAAAATGTGTCACACTTCTATGATTCATTATATCTAAGATTGCTCAAGAATAAGGTCTCGAATGGTAACTCATAGCTCTCTATTCATGGAGTGCAAGGATTTGTAATGGAGGCCCTCAGATTGACCTAGTTTGTGCCCATGCAAGTACACCATAAAATGAGAAATTCAAAGAGGAAAAACAAGAGTGCTAGTCTCCATGATCATCAAGCATGCATGCAAATGAAAATGGAAGCTATTCTAATGATAACAATGCAAGAAAGGAAATTAATCTATATGATAACAATGCATGATTATTCTATGAAAGGAAATACAAATGCAAGATTAATCTATGAAAGGCAACATGGATCTAATCTAACATGAAAGTGCAAAATTAATCTAAATGGATTGTCATGGGCCATGAAAGAAGAAGACAAAAAGAGAGAATTTGAAATATCCAAGCTCAAGTGCTCAAAATCTCCTCCAAAATTGCTCTCCAAACCTGCAGCATAACATTAGCATAAAATCTCGATTATCAAATGAGAAGGACGGGTTTCTTTTTAAAGAACAATGGATGGTGGAAATTAAGAGGCAAAATCAAAGGCTATGATTAAGAGGCAAAAAGCCCACCACTTAGGAAGATGTGTAGAAAAAGGAACTTTATTTATTTTTATTTTTATTTATTTCTTTTTTGAACAAATAGACATTTAAGTGGGGGTTTTATTTAATTAAAAGAGGGATTTTATTTTAATTAAATAAGATTATTTAATTTAATTAAAAGGGATATTTTAATTAAATGAGATAATATTATTTAATTAAGAGAGATTTTAATTAAATAAGATAAGATTATTTAATTAAAAAGGAATTTTAATTAAATAAGATTATTTTATTTAATAAAAAGGAATTGTTTTCTTTTAATTAAATAAGGAAATATTGAAATAATCAAATCAATTACGATTTGATCAAGGAAATTGATTTGAATTGAATATGTTGCAAAGCATTGATTCATGAATTTGATAAATTGATAAATTGATAAATGGGGGCCCATATTCCAAGTGACCATTTTAGGGTGCATACATTTTCCCCTCTTTGACTAATGTGTGATCTTTATGGGAACACATGTAGTCAAAGAATGCATTTGAAATGTGAGATTGATTTGGGATCACAAAACAACCCAGACATGTGATCTTTTTGGGAACACATCAAGACAAAGATAGGCTGTTTGAAAAAGACAAGGTCAACACCCCTATAAATAGGTAATTGACATGTCCAAGATAAGAATCTCAGGCAAGGTTGCCTACCCCAAGTGGAGTGCCTGATAGGATTGATAAAGTTGAATCAAGGATTGAAGTTTGATAGGTACTGCCCCCTCATGATTGAAATTGAAATGAGATAGAGGAGAAACATCAAATTGATAAATTTGATCAAATTGAATCCAAGATAAGGTTCTTGATGTAAGATGAAAGATATAAGGATCAAAGAACCAAGGTAGATCATCAAGCATAAAAGATTATGCCCCAAGGTTGAATTAGACGAAAAGAAGTGGGGTGAAATCAAATGGAAGATATAAGTTTGGAAGAGGTGGAAACAATGGAGAGAAGAAAGATAATTTTCCTTAAGAAAGAGAATGCCCCAAAATCAATCAACTATTTAAGATAGAAAATTTTGATTGAGATCACAAAAGAAGATAAGGAAATGAAGATCAAAACATGACCACGTATTGATTAAAAGTCCACAAGAAAGATGAAGGAAACCCTCTAAAACTCATAATGCAGCCTAAAAGTGCATACTAACATGAAGTCTAACAATACAAGCTACATGAAAATGCAAAGGTGTACTTGCAATAGAGCAGCTGTAACATAGGTCTTTGTGTTCATCATTCATTAGAGAATGTTAGGAAACTTATTTTCATCATTGGGCCATTATTAATGGACATAAAAAAAATCGCACAATCATCAATAGTCACAAATGCAACTATGAAGATATGAATGTAATTTATATCGGATTGGAATGTGGAAAGATTCTAACATAAGCATCAAAGACATAAAGGTCAAGATGACTATGATGTTATCTTACCCAATTTAATATAGCAAAACCATGCTCACATCAAGGCATAGAGACCAGGATGACCAGCAGAACGGTTGTGCAAAAATAGTGAAGCATAAAGTAGGAAGCAAATAAAAACATTCCCCATGCCCCAAGTCCTCTAGCTATGCATCCCAGAGAGACTTATTAGACAAGGACACTCAATAAAAATCAATAACAGTCAGCACACAAAGAAAAGCTCATGACATAGCTCAAACATTAAGTGTTGCATTTAAAAATTTAAGTGTGTTAACTGATACTGAGTTTTGAGGATAAAGATTGAATGCTTGCAAGCAGGTAAGATCACATGACAAAACTGGGGTAAGACCAAACTGATAAGTGTTGAAAAACACTCGATGTCAAGGTTTGTCTTGAAAATACAGTTGGGTGGTGTTGAAAAACACCATTTGTGAGGCATCTTAAAGACTAATGCATCCAAGAGACCAAATCTAACACAGTTATGCCCCCTAGACAAAGACATAGACCAATTCTAAACTAAGACAACAAGGACAAGACATGATGGAGAAAGGCTAAGTGTTGTGGACACGCGCTATGAAACAGGGGTGGAAAGGCCTCAAGTAGCGCCCGTTTCCAGGTTTTCACCACTTGGATTTTATTACAATTTTTTCTCTTTCAATTTTTTTTTCAGGATTTTTTATAATTTTTTATAATTTTTGCTACCAAGGCGCCTGTTTCCAGGTTTTCACCAAGGCACTTTTTCAATTTTTTTGAATTTTTTGAATTTTTGATTTTTTTTTATATTTTTGGAATATAAATATTTTTTTTTGAAATACATCAAAGCGCCTATTGCTAGGTTTTCACTAAGATGATCTTTTTTTCAGGACATTTTCTGCTTTTTAGCATTTTAAACAATATATCATTTTTTTGAATTTTTTTAGGATCAATAATTATGTACAAAGGATGCCCCCAGATAGAATGGGCGTCAACTCCCAAGCAAGATCACATCGTGCAGTCCCAATGCTTAGCAAGGTGGAGGACATGAGGGATTAGCAAGCTGGTGGAAGAGATGGAAGACAAGAGAATGAAGGAGAATGAAGGGAAGAAATCTTCAAAGCAAAACTCCTCAAGAGTACCCAAGCTAGGAAAAAAAAAGAAACATCATGTAAAGCACATTTAGACAAGCAATGAAAGGCCATCTTAGGATAAGTCACAAAATTATAATGAAAGAGCAGGAAAGGATGCAGTCCAAAGGAGTAGACATGTCAAGAGGCTTCATAGCACCATGTTTTACTCTTTTTTTTTATTAGATCAGGAACAAAAGGGAAAAGTATAGTGATAGGCAAAAATGAAATGGAGGACGATAGACATGAAGGTTAAATATGAAAGGAATGAAAGCAAGATCATCGTAAGATAGCTCACAAGATAGCCCAAATGTCTGTGTATAGATCAACATTGTCTAGATCAAAATTAGATTACAAAATGGATGAAATATGTAGAAAAACTACGCATGATGCCCGATTTCTAGGTTTTCATCATGGTACCTATCCAAGGTGCCACAAGGGAGTGGTTTTCACCATAGGACGAAATTATTTCTCTTTAATATTTTTTTTTTTTGGAAGAAGGCAAGCTTTTTAGATAATGCTCCTTGAAAGGATAAACCATGATATGCCAAGGATCCAAAATGATATGCTCAAAGATGCCGATAGGGAAAGGAAGATGAAAGAGGAAAATAGAGGATAAGATTTTATGCAAAGCGAGTGAGGTTGGAAGATAGGAGGAATAGGAAAATGAGGAAAAAGAATAGAAGGTAGAGGGATAGTGAATGGAAGGATTGTGAAAGGGTAGATGTATAAGAAGGCAAGATCAATGTCAATACACACCTTGAAGGGTGGTGAGAGGATGGAGGAAATGTGAATAAAGGAATACGTGAAGGAATATGGTGAATGGATAACAAAGGTTGTGGTTTAGGCGCATGGAATGAAAGAATGGTTTTGGAGAAAGATGAAGTGGAAGCCTTAATGTCAACTTAACTTGTTTCTCAACATGAGACTCTTTCAAGAGAGACTTTGGAATCTATATAGTCATAGGATTTTCATTTCTTTTTGATGATGTAGAGAGAATATCTTCAATGATGGATTTTGGAACCAATACTTGTCTAGTAGTTTTCTTCTTAGATATCTCTTTTGACTTTATGCCCCCATGTCAATTAGAGGAAACATGGTGATCTTCTTTTTCAGATGGATTCTTGTATTGTTTCTTTATCTTGTATTGAAAATTCAAGTTTCTTCCAAAAGACTTGAGACTTGTGGAGGAAGAAAAAGAATATGACTGGTTTAGATGGGTGGATGGATGAAAATAATTCAAGGGTATGCATCTAATTTGATCTTGAGGAAAGATAGGAGATGGAGGGATGTAAGGACCCAAGATGGATGACAAATTAGGAGGGTTAGGAGGGGAAAGCGAAGGGACATAAGGACCCAAGATGGAAGGAAAACATGAAGCCCTTAGTATTGGTGGAGGAGGTCCAAGGATGGATGTGGAAATGCAAAAGGATAATCAATAAGTTCATCAGCATGTATATGACAACCAAGGACATCAACATCTTTAGAGTGATAATTATGATTTTCAATAGGATCATGAACATCTTGAATAGGAGAACCTTCTTTGATAGGATTATTCGAAGCTTGAAAAGACTTAGGAAGAGTAGAAACTGGAAGAAAACATGGAGTGGTAGAACAAGAATATGGAAGACTTTGATCTTGACAAGGATCTTTGGATAGCATAAGCACACAATGTTCCTCTTGATTTTTAATAGGATTAATATTGGAAGTAACAACACCATTTTTAATAACCTTAATGGAAGTATCATCTTTGGAAAGCGTAGGCGGGGTAAGGTTATTTTGATTGTCAATAAGCTCAACGGTGTAAGTAGCAACTTGATCTTGCTTAGGAGAAGACTTAAGACATGGTGGAATGAATGAGAAAGGGCGTGCAAGATCAAAAGAATCATGAAATGGATAAGAGACATTATGAAAAGGATTGGATGACATGGAGGTTTCTGGATCTTGATATTTCTTTATGTTCTTTTCTTTATCATTTTTAGAATCCTCTGGACATGGAGCCACTTCCGAGGACAAGGAAGCATGTTGAAATTGTATGGGAGACTTGGGAAGAGATGGGGAAGGATTAGCTGAAGTAGGAATTATAGCATATAAAGGCTTAGGCTCTTTAGGTTTAGCATTATTGAAAGTATTTCCAACCAAGTGAAGGTTAGCTTGATTTTCTTTTAGAGGTATCCCTTGAGGACAACTATAGGAAATCACATGAAAAGCACTAGGACCTTTGTTGGATGAAGGATTTGTGAAAGATTTGAAAAACTTGGAGACTTTAGGAGATGTATGAGTATTGGAGGAAGTATAGGATGGAAGGGAATCATCACAAAACCAAGGTTCATCATTAGCATGATCTTTCTCAAGAGTGTTATCTTTATTTTTAGCATGAGAGATCTTAGAGGAGAGATTATTATAGTATTAACATTTATAATCAGCATGGAAAGCTTTCTCTTCCTCAATAGAAGTAAATGTATCATCCAGGTATTGTTCACAAAAATCATCAATGTCTCTTTCAAAATTAGAGTCATATGGATCACCATCACAATCTATCCAATGTGACAACCCATTACCAGTAAGAATGAGCACACGACTAGGAGGATTCTTAGGAATAGAGGTGTCATAGGTATCACTACATTATCCATCATCATAGTCATCAAAGATGGGTGTGTCACTCTTTGTGGAAGAGGTATCATAAGGGTCACCACGTTGCTCATAATGGTATGTATTGAGAAGAGAAGTAAGACTCTTGGGAGAAGTAGAAGAAGAACAAGATCGTGGAGAAGAGGAAAGTGAAGACCTAATGGCAGAAGAACACTTGGATGATGAGGAAAGATGAGAAGACTTAGAAGATGAAAAATCTTTGGAAGAAGGAGGTCATGACAAGATCATGTGTATGATCCTAGAAAAGGCATTTGATTCAATAATTTTTTTTTCTATTTTTGTCATAAATTTATTACCCATGTGATATTTGGAGGAATAATACTCTTCGAATTGAGCAATGAGTTCAAGATCATCTATTTTCAAGAGAGTTTCCATAACAAGATAGTTAAAATTCATGGTTCTATAAGAGGAGGAATCAAGCATGGGAGTGACGGAAGAGATGAATAGAAGAAGGTAGACTACATAATAAGAGGAAAAGAAACAAGAATATGTGAAGATCTTAGGAAGAAGAGGAAGAAGCGTGATGGAAGAAGAGAAAGGATGGAAATGGGAGACTAGGAAGACATGGGAAATGTGGAAGAAAGAAGACCAACAGTCATTTTGTGCAACTTGATACCGTTTACGGTCATTTGGATGTTGAGCAATATGTCATAGCACTTTTGGGGAGATCTATTGAAGTTTTTATCACCCAGGAACTCAGATTTGTTCATTTTAATTGACCAACTAGATGCATTAACAGGTTTTATCATTAATTAGGCATGCAAGATAGTAATCAGGGAGTTCAAGAAAAGAATTGTCTTCAAACAATGAGCAAGGGGAAAAGAAACCTTGCGCATGAACAAGAATAGTGACATAGTATTATGCTCCATAAGAATTTTACTTATGTATGTTCTCAAAATGCTTTTCAGTCATGCACATAGTCCTAGAAAAGAAAGTTTTGGTTGTACTATGGTTCATAGTAATGGTCAACTCTACAACTTTTGCATCTCAAGTGGGTGAAATCCAATCCTGGCGCACCGAGGTTTTGACACTGTCTGAGAATTTAATCAATCAGGAGCTGCTGAGGAGATCTGACAACCCAACAAGAGACCACACCTATGGAGATTTCTTCCACAAGGACATTTATATAGCAGTTGTTTCTACCATGGAAAAAATGACTATTACCACTAGAGGTTTCATCCACATGGTTTACCCAATAAAGGGAATGTCCACTATGGTTAACCCTCTCTAACAAGGAAGACTCACAATATGAACCACATGTGGACTTGGTTTGGATTCAAGGTTTCCAAGTTTCTGATTCTCTCAAAAGGGAAAAGAGCATAATCCTCTAGCCTCTTCACCTCACCTAGACATAGAAAAAAACATTAATTGACCCACTAATTTGAAATCACCTCACCCAAGGTTCGTATATCAACAACAATGACCACCAATCTCAAGAGAGAAAGTATCGTCAAAAGTTGAAGACCAAACCAAGTGAGATAATAACATATCCTTCCCTACTTACAAGGGGATCTATCGTCAAGAAGAGCTTCACATGTAAGATAAGAAAATGAAGTCCACTCTCTCAAGATCACCGCAAATAGTGTTCATAGGGCCTAATTACTATGTGAAACATAAATGCAAGAAAGAAAATCTAGGTCCATTTTTAGAGCACCAATTGGAAATATGATCTACGAAAGCAAGAAACACTCAACCTAAACACATGAGAGGTTCATTTGTATTTCCAAAATATAAATTTTATAGAGATGAAACAAAATACCTCAAGTCCAAAGCAATTCACTTAGTAGATTTTACCTTATTGTTTCTTTTGTTGAGATTTTTTGCGAAAGCAAGCCTCAAACTCTCCAACAAGCAAGACAAGCAAACAAGATATGCAATGTATATTCAACTTATGCAAACCCTAGGGTTAGATATGAAAATAAATTGTTAGGAGAAATAATAACCAGCAAATAATCTAAATGATAACTCACATCATGCATTGAACCATGTGAAAAATAAGTGCAAGCTAATCATTAAATTCCCCTTTTTAATTTTGATTTTCGATGTAGTCAACAATATTGGACCTATATGACATGAATTTGGATCCCAAACCCTAAATGCAAAAAAGAGACCCCTGTTAAAAAATAGAGAGATTTCTAAAAATGTAAAATTTTTAGCAATATTTTTTGATTTGTGCCCTAGGGACCCTATTTATCAAAATATACTAGTTTTTAAACATTGGATTTTTAAGCCATTATTTGTCATCAAAATAAAAAACAAAAAAAACATACCCCCTATAGAATTCCAAGAGATGTCTAGAAATGTAAACGTTTTTGAAAAATTCACTGATTTACGACCAAAAACTAATTTTCATGAAAAAATATAAAAAAAATATAAATTGTGGAAAAATGATCCAAAAAATCTAATTTTCCAATTGAGACACCTTTGACCCAATGCCAACTTGCAAAAACAAGTTCAGACCAAAAATCCAAGCCGTTTGGGAGATATGATCAAATCTTTCAAAAAACCCTAGGTTTTATCTTCAACTCATCCTACACAAGGGTTAGGCTTGAAAAACTTCAATAAAATAACCATGTAAAGATTAGAAAATCTGAAAATCTGAATAAATTGAAGGAAAATCAGTAGCATCATGCCCCGTAGTGGGTGCCAAAAATATGTGCTAAAAATGTGTCACACTTCTATGAATTATTATATCCAAGATTGCTCAAGAATGAGGTCCCGAACGACAACTCATAGCTCTTTATGCATGGAGTGCAACGATTTGTAATGGAGGCCCTCATATTGACCTAGTTTGTGCCCATGCAAATACACCATAAAAAAAGAGATTCAAAGAGGAAAAGTAAGAGTGCTAGTCTCCATGATCATCAAGTATGCATGCAAATGAAAACGGAAGCTATTCTATATGATAACAATGAAAGAAAGGAAATTAATCTCTATGATAACAATGCATGATTATTCTATGAAAGGAAATACAAATGCAAGATTAATCTATGAAAGGAAACATGGATCTAATCTAACATGAAAGTGAAAAATTAATCTAAATGGATTACCATGGGGCATGAAAGAAGAAGACAAAAAGAAAGAAGTTGCAATATCCAAGCTCAAGTGCTCAAAATCTCCTCCAAAATTGCTCTCCAAACCTGTAGCATAACATTAGCATAAAATCTTGATTATCAAATGAGAAGGAGAGGTTTCTTTTTAAAGAGCAATGGACGGTGGAGATTAAGAGGCAAAATCAAAGGCTATGATTAAGAAGCAAAAAGCCCACCACTTAGGAAGATGTGTAGAAAAAGGAACTTTATTTATTTTTATTTAATTTATTTTCTTTTTCAACAAAGAGAGATTTAAGTGGGGGTTTTATTTAATTAAAAGAGGGATTTTATTTTAATTAAATAATATTATTTAATTTAATTAAAAGGAATATTTTAATTAAATGAGATAATATTATTTAATTAAGAGAGATTTTAATTCAATAAGATAAGATTATTTAATTAAAAAGGAATTTTAATTAAATAAGATTATTTTATTTAATAAAAAAGAATTGTTTTCTTTTAATTAAATAAGGAAATATTGAAATAATCAAATTAATTATGATTTGATCAAGGAAATTGATTTGAATTGAAAATATTGCAAAGCATTGATTCAGGAATTTGATAAATTGATAAATTGATAAATGGGGGCCCATAGTCCAGGCAACCATTTTAGGGTGCATACACAAACTATGTTTTTGTTCTTTCTACTTTGAATCTTGGTTAATTTTCATATTACTCCATGTAATTAGAGAATGATGTTGATAATTGATAAAAGATGTCGAGTCTCCGTTTTGGTGTTTGTCTTTTTTATAAATGAAGTTATAAAGCTATGTGCATTGAGTTGACTAAAAATGAGAGTAATAGTATATAGAAAGGTTGCACAATCCTCTCCGTCAATTTTTTTTTATGTTTTAGTATGAAAAGACAACAATGTATTGATCTAGTGATGATATGTTTTACTTGTTAGAGCATCACCTAGATCCAATGAGTGTTAAGTGTTCCATTCATTCTCATGAGAGATGGGTTCATGTGAACCACTACTCATGAATTATGGGTCAATGAGTTTGACTCAAAAACTACACAGTTGAATCCT
>MU223676.1:1577086-1597739 GCA_018584345.1 Thuja plicata | reverse complement strand
TATGCATTTTTTCACAGTTTGAGAGCACTTTCCTTCTGTCTCCATTTTTCTTCTTCTCTTGTAACAGGTTATTGGCTAACAGGTTCTTCTTGGGTTGTGTAGAATTGAGTTTGATCAATTCTTTCATTACTTCTGCAATAATTTTTGAGACTCCTATTTCACTTTAGTTGATTCAATTATCAATTTCATCTTTTGTATTGACCTAATTATTTTTGGTCCTTTTGATGGCGTGCAATGCTTATGGTCAAGAATTAGAATATTAAGGAAGGTGTAGACTTATGTTTTAATAATTTAGATATTTCATCAACCCTTCACACACATAAGAGATTGATTTTTGGGTTAACTTTTAAAGTTTGGCATGCTACATTCTATTTGGTTAGCTTGATGCTTCATTTTCTTTTGTTTGAGTAGACTCAGAATGGTCTACAGAAAATAATTCAGTATTGAATACCACCTAATCTATCCTTGCTGAGATGCATAATAAACTTACTGCAAATATAATTTGAATATATGTAATCTTGAGTGTCAATCCTTAACTTTTTCAATGTTATTTAATTTAAAATTTGTAGTTAACTGATGGTACACTCTAAAGTTACTTAAAGTATGTCATTTTTTTTATACCTAATGACTCTATAAAAATTAGTCTTGCATATTTTTTATGTTTCCATGAATAAAGTATTAGTTTTATTAAACCCATTAGAGTTGTTTGTAGTCATAACATCTATTTTGAGGAAAGTTAAAATTTAGATTGACACCAAAGTAAAAAATAAAAATAAAAAAAATAAAAAAAATTTAAGGGTATATTTCAACTTATTCTAGGTTTTGCAAAAGGAGATAAATTTTCATATTGAAATACTCTTTTATAAGTTTTATAGTGTATTTTGTTTGCACGAATCTATAGTGCTTTAAATTTTTTATATATGTTAGTTTTGTTAGAATAACTGAGATGGAGGGGGGGGGGGGGGGGGGGGGGGGNGGGGTGGGGGGGGGGCGGGTGAATCAGTGGCCTCAAAAATTAATCCTTAAATCAACCCAAAAACTTATTACCATATTTATAAGCCTCTAGTTATCTTCACACCTACAAGATGTTTGCCTTAAAATATTAATAACAAATAACTACTGCTCGAATTACTCTTTCAAAGCTTATTCTTACTTTTACCGATTAACAGTTTTTTTATTTACCGAAATACAATAAATAACTAGTGTATACTGATCAATCCAGATTTACTTATATGAAATCCAAAGTAGTAAAGTAATGACCCCTAAACACATTAACACATGAATTTTTAATGTGGAAACCTTGTTAAGGGAAAAACTACTAGGATCGATAGCCCAAATTTTCACTCTTCTAAAGTGAGTTCGGTGAAGAGCCAATCCTGTTAAAGGTTAAAAAAATAATCTTAGGTATGAATTTGTTAGAGAATTTAAATGAATAGTTTGTCACTTAGTATCTGGCATCTAATGCTACCATCCTTGATCAAACACTCACTTGGCCTGTCAATAGGTATCCGACATATCCAATGCTACTTTGTTAAACTTTTTGATACTCCTTGGGATGTATCTCAATTAGAAAAGACTATTAAGTCATGCTCGGTTAAGAGACTTGATGCTTAAATGGTTAAATTGAAACAGTAAATTGATATGTTCACATATACAACTAGAATTGCAAATTTTCAGATCTATTGTAAGTGAATTACCTTTCTGATCAATGTTATCAATTCACTACCTTTGCTCCATACTGTTATGCTCTGTGATGTTGTATCACTATTCATCGATGTCTGCAGAATTAATCTCTTTCCTCATCTTGATTGATCAGGTCTAAATGAAGACTTTCTTCTCCTTGAGAATCTCTTTAGCATCTATTCTCTTGTCACTCCCCTAATTCACATTGAATTAGCTTGTCTCTTATATAGACATGATTTCACCATTTCTTGGCTTTGTTGATCTTGGCATGATCCACAATTCTTGCAAATTAGATTTAAATAAAAAATCCTATTTTATCTCATAGAGTTCTTCTTGCCAATTGGACAAAACAACTTGAAATCCTTTACTCTTCTCTAGCTTTATCTTGTCGATCAAAACAATCATACATTCCAGTTAATTCTATATTTAGCTCTTGACAACTAAGCCTTTTGTTGTTTCTAAACTCTTTGTTCTGTCGGTCAATACTTCGGTTAGTCATCGGTGACAACTAACTGTTCTTTCAGTGAGACTTCAATTATCTTTGGTATCTCCGTCCTCTTGTCTATCCGTCGGGCAATATTGTAATTCTGTCTGTCGGGTTACACTATAACTTTGCTCGTTGAGTAACACTATGAATTTTCTCATCGGTAATGCTATGCTTTTTCTCATCGGGTAACACTGTGACTTTTCTGTTGTTGGTTTACTCTGTCCGTCAGTGTGCACTTCATCGGCGTGCAAAATCACTTTGTGAATACTTAAATTTTATGTATTATAGATAGCATATCCTTTGATTCATTGGTACTTTGAAGTCTTTAGTAGTATGTACGTGACCATACAGATTATATCAAGTTGACATCAATGACAATACAATACATTAACTGATTTAATGTCTTGCATTAACTTTTCATCTTTTGGTGATCATCAACTTAACATCTTCAAAAATTCAATCAATTATAGTTCATCAATATCTCCCTTTGGCATTGATGGCAACACACTACATCATCACACTTTATTATCACTAATACAATATGAAATATAACAGTTGAACTTCATCAAACTACCAATCTTATGTACTATAACCGATACAAATATCTGGTCCTTGATAAGCTCACATAGCTTAGATTTGATTCTTGCAACTCTCTTTATGTCTTCAATCCCTTCACTGGATAGATGTAGAATATTTCTTCTTCTGATGTGATGTGTTCTTTTCTTATGTCAAACTCTCTCCCTTTGACTGTTCTTTTCTTTTGATGATTCTTTTCTCTCTTGTCAGCAATCTCTCCCTTTGTATGTACTCTCCCTTTCTAGTTACATCTTTCCCTTTGGATAATGTGACATAATCTCTCCCTTTGACAACAATGCCAAACAAATATTTTACAGTAATGCCAAACAATCCTTTCTATCCATAATATACTCCTTGAATTTCCCAATCCATCAACAATATAACAACTCTAGTGCTTGGAGTAGATAGATACCTTGTTGCGTACAAATGTATCTTTGAAGTCCATCTCTTTGCTTGCATCAACATGAATGATATTCTGATAATATGTAGGTTGATTAAGCCTTCTAGTCATCTTATTGACCAATAGACAAGGGTCTGACCCCTAGTTTCTTTCTCAAGTACTCAAATGTATCCTTGGGAAGTGGTTTGGTGAAGATATCAGTTAATTGTTCCTTTGATTGCACATACTCAAGTATCACCTCCTTTTCTTGAACTTGTTCTCTCAAATAATGATACTTGATAGCAATATGATTTGTCTTAGCATGCATGACTGGATTCTTGGAAATGTTAATTGCACTGGTATTATCACAATAGATAATTACTGGTTCAATAATTTTCATATGCATACCTTCCAGTAATTGTTTGATCCATGCAATATTTGAGAATTTTGCAGAAACAACAACATACTCTACTTTTGTAGTAGACTGAGAGATGCATCCTTTCTTCTTGTTGATCCATGTGACAATTTTGTCACCCATAAATAATGCTCCTCTAGTTGTGCTCTTTCGGTCATCAATGTTTCCAGCCCAATCAGCGTCGGTAAAGCCCTTAAATTCAAATTTTCCTTCTCTTCTATACAATAAGCCATAGCCCTCGGTATTCTTCAGATATCTTAGGATTCTTTTCACAGTAGTCATATGTGATTCTGTAGGATTAGCAGAAAATCTTGCAACTATTCCTACTGCATGTGCAATATCTGGTCTAGTATGTACAACATACATGAGTTTTCCAATCATTGATATGTACAAAGTCTGATTTACCTCAGGTGACTTGTCCTCCTTTATCAGCTTACATCTAGTTTCCATCGGTGTTCCAACTCGCTTGGAATCTTCCATCTTGAATATTTTCAGTACTTCCTTGATGTATTTGGATTGTGTAATGAAAATGCCTTCATCTTGTTGCATGATCTGCAGACCAAGAAAGAACTTGATCTCTCCAAACATAGACATCTAAAACTCTTTGCTCATTTCATTTGCAAATGATTTTCATAGCATATAATTGCCTCCAAATATGATGTTATCAACAAATATTTCACCAATCCAAATGTTAGCATCAATATCTTCCTTCAAATAAAGATTATTGTTTTCACTAGTTCTTACAAATCTAATACTTATGAGATAGGAATGAAATCTTTCATACCAGTCTCTCGGTGCTTGTTTCAATCCATACAAGGATTTGTGTAGTCTACATACCATGTTCCTCTTTTCTTGATCAACAAACCCTTCTGGTTGCTCAATGTATACCTCTTCCTCAAGTATTCCATTTAGGAATGCAGATTTGACATCCATCTGGTATACCTTGAATCCTTTAAATGCAACATAAGAAAGTAATATTCTTACTCCTTCTAGCCTAGCAACAGGTGCAAAGGTTTCTCCATAGTCAATCTCTTCTTCTTCTGCATACCCCTTGCATACTAGTCTTGCTTTGTTTTTGGTGACTTCTCCATTCTCATTCAACTTATTTTTGAATATCCATTTTGTACCGATGAAATTCTTGTCATGTGGTCTTGGTACAAGTGTCCATGTCTTGTTTTTCTCAATCTTCTCAATTTCTTTATTCATAGCATTAATCTATTCTTCATTATCAAGTACATCATTGACAGATTTTGGCTCAAAATCGCAAATTAGACATCTTGTGTTTAGAGAATTACTTCTGGTTCTCATACCAGCCTTCTTGTCTCCTATGATATGGTTATGTGGATGGTTCCTTTTGACATACCTGGAAAGTACAAGTTTAATTCTTTGTCTATATCTTGATCATCATTTTATCCTTCATTCTGATCTCCATCACTTTGTACATCATCTTGAGCAATAGCCTAATTTTTTAGTATTTGCAGCATGATGCTCGGGTGCAATATTCTATTTCTTGGGAGCTATACATTATTATTTGGGTAGAGTGTCAGGTTCTTCATTGTAAATAAAACTATTGTAGTCATGTGGTTCTTTTGTGCTTTCATTTACATTATTCTTTGCAAATTCATCTATCTTTATATTTGCACTTTCAATAATTTTGTTAGAGGCTTTATTGAGACATTTATAAGCCTTACTCTTGGTGGAATACCCTAAAAAGATACCTTCATCACTTTTGGAGTCAATATTTCCATTTCTATCATCTTTTAAGATATAACATTGACTACCAAAGATCTTGAAGTAACTTACATTGGGTGAGTAACCATACCATAGCTCATAGGGTGTCTTCTTGATGTCTCTCTTCAATTGTGCTTTGTTCAATGTGTAAACAACAGTACAGATAGCTTTCCTCTAGAAGATTTAGGTGATACCTTTATCTATGATCAGTGTCCTTGCACAATCAACAATGGATCTGTTGCTTCTTTCAACAATTCTATTTTTCTATGGTGTTCTCGGTGTAGAGACCTGTCTTTTGATTCCATGCTCATTGCAAAAGTTAGTGAATTCATCTAAAATAAATTCTCCTCCTCTATATGATCTTAAGCATTTCAATTCCTTACAACTTTGTTTTTCTACCATTACTTTGTACCATTTAAACATCTTGAATGCTTCTGATTTATCTTTTAGAAACATAACTATCACAATTCTAGAGTAATCATCAACAAAGAGAATGAAATATCTATCACCATAGTAACTCTTTGTCCTCATGGGTCCACATAGATCAGTATGGACTAATTATAGAATGACATCAGATGTATGGGTTTTGCTTTTGAAACTAGAATTTGTCATCTTACCTTTTTGACAATTTTTGCACATGATGTTGTCTGGCTTTGACATGCTCAGAAAGCCTCTTACATTTCTCTTTTTGCTTATCTTTAGCATATTGTCAAAATTTACATGACACAATATTTTATGCCACAACCATATGTCTTCATTTCTAGCCATTAAGAAAGTGGTGTCAGTATAATTCAGATAGAATAAGTTAACTTTGGTCTGTTCACTAGTTCTGATCAATCTTCCTGATTCATTGAAGATCTTTGCCTTCTTATTTTCAAATGCTACTCTATGACCTAAATTATTTAGCTAAGAAACACTCAATAAATTATAATTCAATCCTTTCACCCAATAAGCATTTTCAAAATTTATTAGGTTATTCAACATTATAGTTCCTTTACCTTCAAATGGACAAGGTGTATCATTACCCATTCTTACTGAACTGCCATTATAGTATTCAAAAGTCTCAAAATTTTGTTTGTCACCGGTCATATGATGAGTGCAGCCACTATCTATGATCCAAACATCATTTTTACTAACTTTAGATGTGAGTGTAGTTTCTACATACCTTTCTTCATCTTCATCTGAAACATCTTTTACTGCCACAAACACCATCTCGATGTCTTCATTAGATTCAGTGTCAGTATCTTCATATTTGCATGTAGCTAGATAACTGGCCTTCTTTCCTTTGTCCTTGTAGTCTCGGGTATCTCTTCTTTCTAATTGTCAGTTTCTTCTGTAATCTTGATTATCACCTCTATCAAACTTCTTTTCAAATGATTTTTCATTACTTCTGTCTTCTTTTCTTCTTTTAGGACATCTTTCAGTAAAGTGTTCAATCTCTTTACAATTAAAACATACAAGTGGTAATTTACCTTTGCCTCTCTGCATTCTTCTAGCCATAAGTGCTTCAATTTCATCAAGATCTTCTTCTTCACTTTCACTTTCACTATCTTTTCTCATAGTGTGTTTATGACTTGATTTACTTATTCTCAAAGAACATTTGAATGCAGACTCTATGTTTGGTAAGACACTATTATCAAAGTTATTAATCTCAAATGAAATTAGTCTTACAATCAAATTATCTAGACTAACATTGTTATTTACTACTGCCCTCATTTCTTGTATGATAGATACTCTAATAGCATAAGTAGGCAGTAAGGTTCTTAGAATTTTACTTACCACTATCTCTTCATCTAGTACACCTCCAACTCCTTGGATAGCATTGACTACCTCTTGATGACATTAATTTTCCATTAGTATACAAAGAACACTTTCAGTAAGCCTACACTGAAGACAAGAAAGAGAAAACAAAAGATCAAATTAAGAGATCACCAAAGATGACTAAGTATAGAGAGAACCGATGACACAAGTTAGTGTGTAAACAAAAAATCACAAAGAAAAATGATAAAGTGGAACTCGATAGAGGAACCCAAAATGCAAGTAATAGTGCATACTAACAAGATAGATACATTGCAACCGATAGACAAAAATGAAGGATAGTTAAAGCATGACCGACAGACAGAATCGAAAGTCAGTTGCAGCCCGCAAAAAGTGGATCTGACTTCCACGTCAGATTAAAAAAGTGTATTCTATTTATAGGATATTTAATTGTTTTTAATCCATTTCTTTAGGGGTAAGAAACATTAATGTAAGTGTTTTAATCAGTCTAACTGATTTAACACACATAGACTAGGGGATCTAGGTATAAGTTATAAACCTAATCTTAGAGTTAACATTATTTTTATCAAAACTTGATGAAGTCAATCCATCTATAAATAGATGATGAAATCATTCATTAGAATGTGTGTGTCAGAAGATAAAAGAGAGAGCAGAATAGAACAAGCACATCTATGGATTGAATTGAGAGTTTTCAAGAACAAGAACAACAAAAGGAGGATTTGGTTAGCAGAACCAAGAATAGAGGAAACCAATAATTAGAGGTATTAATCAATCATAATTAGGTCATAATATTTTTCTTGCAAAATATATTGGATCTCTATCAGCAATAGAAGATTGCATTTACTAGGTCAATTTGTAATTTTTTATCATTCTAACAAGTGGAGAAAAGTGGAAAAATCCTTTCAAGAAAGGTGGATTTAACAGTCTAACATCAAATCTCTTAACTGAGTGTACACTTAACAGTGTTGCTAAAGGTCTTAAAAAAGTATACTTTAACAGGTCTTCACAAATACTCCTAATAGGGTTGATCATCAAAAGTGATCAAATTGTAAGGCTTAACTGACCCCTTCCAATCTGCAGATAGTGAAGTTCTGTGGGTGCCATCCCCACCGCAATTTTTACTTCCTAACAAGAGTTTTCTGCGATATCATATCTTGTGTTATGTGTCATTTATTTTCATGAATGTTTATATGAATGATTCACATGTTTATTAATGTTATGAACTGATATAACTCACATCAAGATAGTTTAGATCAGATTGAATGGACATGCAATTGATTACAAAGGATAATTGATTAAAGGATACAAAATAGTTTTAGAGGTACTGATTCACCCCTCCCCTCTCAGTACATACTTCCCATTAATCCCAAAAATTGGTATCAGAGCTAAGTCTCTTCTTGGAAAGATTAAAGGATTAAGAGAAAATATCATACAATGGAGAAGTAAAAAGTTGATAAAAATATTGAGAACAAAAAGCTTGAAATTCAGATGTTCTTTGAACAATATAAAGAAGCTAGAATTAGTATGAGACAATTGCTGGATGAAAGAAAGAATATGTCATCTTTCTATAATGAGACAGATTATCATGAGGAAGAGATACCATATTTTTTTGAGTCTTCAGGATCAACTACAAACAAAGCATCATATACACTAGAAGCAAGCATCACAAGCCTAACTGAAATCAATCTACATCTGGCTAGACAAGTTAAACATTTGCAAATCAGTCGAGAGACACAGATGGTAAGGATGATTGATGTCATCAACAATTCTAGAAAGACTGAACAAGAAAGAACACTAGCTATTGATGATAGAAGAAAGATCAGAAGAAAAGATACAAAAAAAGAGTCTAAAATACAAAGACTTACAGAGCATCACCATGAGATAATAAATCAGATTATTATTATGAGTCAAGAGGCAAAGAAAATAAATGTTGAACTCTTTGAAATAATAGAAGCTATCGGTGAACTATGGGATGAGAATGAAAAGTTAAAGCATGAATTAAGAATACAACAAAAACATAATGAAATTATCAAAAAGGCTGAAGAAAGCAATAAAAGAATGGATGATTTTCTTGAGGGACAATGAAGAGTCTACAACAACAACGGTCTAGGCTTTACTGAAAATGGAGAATCGTCAAATAAATCCAATCTAAAGAATGTCTATGAAAATCCAAGACCAAGAAAGCTTACATGCAATCACTGTGGAAAGTAAGGCCATACATCAAATGTATGCAGAGGCAAAATGAAAGGTATTCCTAAATCTACATCTTCATTCATAGGATTCTATTATAAATGTAGCAAGAAAGGTCATAAAGGATATGAATGTAAGTCTGAAATGAAACAACCAAAGAAGGAAACCTACATGGACAAATACTGTCCTACATGCAAAATGAATGGGCACACAACTCTTGAATTCTGAAAAAAGAAAAGGAAAACATGGAAGCCTAAAGGTCAAGAAACACCCTATCAACCAAAGAGAATCGATAATCAGTATGTATGGGATTAAAATACTTGGACAAATTGTACAACATGTGGAAGATATGGTCATATTGCTGCAAACTATATGAGACAATGGACTAGAAAGTATAAAGGCTAGACAAACCCCAGAATTACATGCTTACACTGTCATAAAGTTGGTCATCTCAAGAAAGACCGCAGAGACCAATTTACAGAGACAAGCACATATCCCAATATAAACACTAGTTGAAGATATCTGGAGGGCTAGAGACAAAGTGTGGAGAAAAGATTCAAGCAATGTTGAAGCTAGAATGATAAAGAAAAATGGTGACACCCCATCCAATGAATCCAGTGACATCACCAACCCCACCTAAGAAAAAAAATTAAGACTGACTAAATTTACCGAGATGCATCGGTTAAAAGAAAAATTTGCTAGTATAGATCGAACCTCACTGACAAACAGGCACATAAACAAGTTGTTAGTGACACCGAAACCTGTCGGTAAAAGAAAAGTGAAAAATGACTTCTCCAAAATGTTGTAAGTGTCACTGATAGAAGTAAAGTCTTCACCGATGAACTTAGTCTCTATACACTGAGGATTTGGTAAGCATTTATGCCATGCATTTTAGGGAAACAAATATAAATAGGGCATCAAAATGACTCATTTGTCACGACACGTAGAGTAGAGCGACCAAAGGAGATTTTTGAGTAGAAATAAACCAAGCGACAGAGTGATCATGACTAGTGACCTCCACCACTCCAAAGTAGTTCAGAGATCTTTGCAAGAACAAACAGTAAGTTCTTCGAGACTGACAAATCTAGTTTTACGTATTATGCAGAAGTTCTAATTTTCTAAAAATGGCATCAACTTTACGAAACGTGAAATCTAAGAATGCGAAGAAAGATGAGTTCAAGCTCATCAAGAACATGACATGTGAGGAATGTAATTATAATATCCATCTAGAGGTTGCCTCATAACCTGATAACGCTGGTGCATTTTTATGCATTCCAGCTAGGGTTTTGCTGGTTGAAGATGTTCAATCCTTCATACACTATAAGATTGTAGAAATTGGAACGTCAGAGGTAGAAGAAGCTTACAAGAAGCTTTGTAATGATGAAGGAACACTTAAGGAAGAGCACAAACACATTGAGATGAAAGGGTTCACCAATGCCCTAATGTTTCTGAAGGTCTTCAAAACCAATTGGATTCGGTTAGTGCTAAGTAGAATGCATAAAAACAAGTTATGGTTGGATGAACCGAAGGCAATAACCTGAGATATCATCCATGCAGTCACTAGTTATCCCGTAACCAATAAAGTAAAGGCACTGAAGCATCCACCAAAGGCAGAGACCAAAAAGATGACAAGAGCCAAATGTAATGGCAGAGGATTGAAAGTAACAACAATAACCGATGATGAGATTAAGTTTGGTGCATGTGTTTTGGGTTACAAATTCTTCTAGGCCAGAAGATTAAACACCATAGCATCAGGTGCAGTTGACACAATGTAAAAAAATTTCAAGAAGGGTACACAATTGGACTTATCCAAGCTACTCTTGAATCAATTGAAGGACAACCTAAAGACAATCAGGAATGCAAAGTCAAACACTTGTAAGTTTGGCTCACTAATAATGTGTATCTTCTTTTATTTTCAAGAAAAGTTCCCATTGGTAGGAGATGTGAAATAGGACAACACCAAACCAGTCACCATGAAAATCAGTGAGCACATAGCTACACTAGGAGATAACTTTGAAATAGTCATGGATGAATAATTCAATGTATTCAAAGACCGAATGCAAAAGAGGGTAAGAATCCCCGAGCAACTCATTGAAAATATAAGGATGAGATATGCTTAATGGTTGACACAGATAATACTTACATCAAACCTGTTGTAGCAAGGACAACATGGTTACAACCATTGGAATATGAGTTCAACATTGGTCTTGCATCAAAGGGAATTGATGCCTTAATCAATGAACCACTAGACAAGAAGAAACCAAGGTTTGGCACATATGAAGAGGCCAAGATATGAATTAAATCAGGCCTAGTTGTCAAGAAGATAGTAAAAAAGAAAGACAAGATGGTAAAGAATCTCAAGAAGATTCTGTCAGTAACTGAGGAAGAAGCTAAGGAAGGTGAAGAAGTTGAACAAGAGGAGGAAACCAAAGAACAGTTACCTGTCGGTAAAGATGAAGAAAAGAATGACTCCAAGGAAACAGAGTAAGATATGCCACCTCCTCCACCATCTAAGAAACCAAGGACAATAGTTGCTTCAAGGTATAGAAGCCAAACATCCAAAGAATGTACTCCTTCACCTCTAAAGAAAGGAAAGGTCAGGACTTACAAGAGGAAAGCTCCCGCACTGAAAAGATGACAAAACAAGAAAGGAAGGAAATTCATCAGGACCGGAGAGGACATAGAAGACACCAAGCAATATGAATCCATAGAGGCAAAAAATGTCAAGATAAAAGAACCTGACACTATTGATGACATTTGTGTGTATATTGCACATATTGGATCTATTACAGATCCACACATTAGAAAATGATAGAAACTAAATCAAGAAGATCAGAATAAAGTTGAGAAATCCATGATAGATAAAATGTAAAACTTCAAATATGTACCAATGCAATTTGAAGGAAGTTATGTACCAAGGGAACTCTTGGATAGATTATCCTCTCGTTTGACATTTGCATTGAAGAATGAGAAATAGACCAGAGAGAGAGAGTGATTACTTGTTTCTCTAATGCCACCTAAATATAAGAAGGAAGAGATGGCTGAGATGATGGAGAAACACAACAAAGAATTCTCACCAAAGTTGAGGGCATATAAGTTTCTTGAAGGAAAGTTAATTGAAATTGAAAATGATAGCCACAAGAAATGGTTCAAAATCATTAACATACCTATTGAGGAGGTAAGCCCCGATAAAAACCTTCAACAACAAGATGTTGACAAGGAAAATCAAGATAATACATCCATTGAGTTAGATAAAGAAGAGGATGATACAATAAGGAACAAGACTACATTTGTTGCAGATGAAATATGGGATGATACCACAAATGATAACATTGTGGGTACTAATGTCATTGACATTACTGATGACCCAACAGATGAAATCAATAAGGATGAATATGTCACTATTGCAAAAGACACAACCGATGAACATGACACAACAATTGATACTTCAAAGGTGAACATTCCAGGAAAAATTCCAATATTGATACAAGATATCAATATCATGAAAGAAACAAGAAAATCACCTAAGAAATATAGTCCAAAGGATTTAGGAGAAGAAGCTAACAAGGATAAAATCGATGGTCAGAAAGACATCGAAGGTACTCAAGATGTAACCGACACTAACAAGGTTATAGAAGGAGATAAGGACAAAGATGCAGAGACTCAAGACAAAGATGAAGAAACCAAGAATGATGAAGCAAAGGAAACCAATGAAGGAGACAAACCAAAAGATGGTACTCCTGATAAAATATATAAGAGTGCTACCGATGATGTTAAGGTGAATGTGGAGACATTTGCAGACACCCGACAAGCTGAAATTGATGCTAAGATGCAAAAAGAAGCACAATAGGTCAATTCATCGAGCACAACAGAAAAGGCTAAGAAATTTCAATGGTGTTACATTCTACTGAGTCACAGAAGAAGAAGAAGAAGAAGAAGACAAAGAAGAAAAAGTTACAGGTTACACTGGAATAAATCATTGAAATACCAGATTGTGACCCCTCTACACTTGACATTGACGCATTACAAGAATATGGAGAGATATGCCAAAGGAAGGAATTGCAAGAGAAGCTAAAGAAATAGCATAGGGAATCCATGGTACCAGAGACAACATGAGACATACTACATCAAATAGTGCCCAATGTTTACATTGACCAAAACAAGCCTATACTTGATCAACTAGCTACCCTCACTGATGCAATCACATCTTAGAACATTGATGTTGAGAAGGCAATTGAGGAAAGAGCCAAAATGAAGTACCAATAGAAGCTAATAGAGAACATCAGCCAAGAAGTGGCAATAAATAAGGTAAAGCTATCAGAATTCATATATGAATTAGACCCCATTATATCTGAAGCTATAACCTTGATTCAAAAGCTGAGCACAATAGAGAAGTTCACTAAGGAAAATAGTGACAATATAGCAAAGTTAGATGCAGATCTAGAAAAAAGTGCTAGTATCTTAACTACAGATGGAGACAATGCATTCAAGCTGCATTATGAGAAAATAATTGAGGTAAAAAGGTTAAGGCAGGAGCTATGGGAAGTAGAAACACATTTCAGGGAAGAAGTAATTGAGCTACAAGCTCAACTTTTGTAAAATTTTACATTGCCCCAACATCATATATGTTCTGCAAGGCAACTGATAGGAACTCCCGAGATGTCTATAGCAGACAGCATCTATGATATGTATTCAAAGATCACACTTGAGCACATGGCTCTAGAGAACCTCAAAGAGAAGTGGGAGAAAATGATGGAGGACATGAAGTATTCACATTCCCATATTTTTGATAAGCTCTAAGGTAAATGACCTTTGCCCTTAATATCAAATAAAGGGGGAAATCATAAAAGTAAAAAATAAAAAGGGAAAATATTATGTACATTCATTAAGATGGGAAAATGGTAGATATATATATGTGTTAGTAATAACTGAGAGGGGGGGGGGGGGGAATCAGTGGCCTCAAAAATTTATCTTTCAAACTTNTGAGAGGGGGGGGGGGGTGAATCAGTGGCCTCAAAAATTTATCTTTCAAACTTAACCACCAATCAATAAACCTTAGACTATTATGTCCCTATAAGATGCAATCCACAAAATACTAATATTGATTTAACTGTCTGTCAGTGTTCTCTGTCAATGCTTATTCTTTCTTGATTACCAATAAGTAGTATAACTATTTACCGAAACTTAGTAAATAAGTAGAGTATACCGATCAATCTAGTGTTAACTATGTCAGATACAAAACAATAAAGAAATGAATCATACACACATAACACATGAATTTTTAACGTGGAAACCATGTTAAGGAAAAAACCACTGGGACCGGTACCCCAAATTTTTTACTCTTCTGAAGTGAGCCCTATGAGGAGCCAACCCTGTTAAAGGTTACAAACACACAGTTCAGTGCGACCTTGTTAGAGGATTTTATACATAGAGGTTGTCACTTAGTATCAGGCATCTATTTCTACCATCCTTGAATCAGCCTCCTTCTTAAACTGTCAATAGGTATCAGGCAAGTCCAATGCTACTTTCATGAATCAACCTTTTTGGAACTCCTTGGGATGTACCTCAATATATAGAAGACTATTAAGTCCTTCTCAGTTAAGAGACTTGATGATTCAATGGTTAAATTGAAATACTATGACCTATTCATATTGCAACTTTGAATTGCAGATTTTTAGATCTATTTCAGTACATTACCTCTCTGATCAATGTATCAATTCAATTATTTGTGATCCACACTTTCTTCCCTATGATGCTGTGCTCACTATTTGTCGGTGTCTGCAGAATTCCTTAGCTCTCCTTCATCTTGATTGATCAGGACTATATGAAGTTATTCTTCATAATTTTATCTTCAACATCCTCTTCTATTCACTCCCCTTAATCCCATCTGTAAATGAATTAAGCTTATCTCTTATATAGACATGATATTCACTGTTTCTTGATTCTTGATTCTTTGCGTGAAAATCAAGCCATCCAATTATATTTAAAGCATAACTCCTGATTTGTCTCATAATTATCTTCCTGCCAAATATACAAATCAGCTTTAAATCAATCACTTAACTCTGGTTGAATAAAAAAAAAAAAATAACCAGTTAAGTCTATCTTTAGCTCTTGCCAGCTAGATATTTTGTCATTTTATGAACTCTCTATTCCATCAGTCACCTCTGTAGTTAGTTGTCAGTGACAACTAACAGTTCTATCGGTGAGACTCTAGTTAGCTTCATGATCTCCATCTGTCAGACAACATTGGAATTTTACTCGTTGAGAAACCTTGTAAATTTTCTCATCAGGCATCACTGTGGTTTTGCTTCATTGGGAAACACTATGCTTATGATCGTTGGGTATCACTGTGACTGTTCTTATTTGCTTTGACCGTCAGTGTGCACTCTGTTGGTGTTGTTTGTCACCAAGTGAATACTTGAATTTTATGCATTTCTGAAAGTATAACCTTTGTTCCATTGATTCTCTAAAGTCTTTGGCATTATGTACATGACCGTATAGATAATATCAAGTTGACATCAATGACAATACAGTACATTAACTATTTTAATGCCTTGCATTATCTTCAACTTAACATTGTCAAACATTCAAACAGTTTATATGTCATCAATATGTATATTCATAAAGGGAAAATGATATGTAGAAGGAAAAGATATCATTTGTACAGATATACCGGCATATACATAGGGAGAGTCATTAAATGACTAAGGATTATATATGTTGTTTATACTTAACATTTTGTTATTATTTTGTACATATCAGTTTTTGATACTAATGTCAAAGGGGGAGATTGATGACATTAATTTTCCATTAGTATACAAACAACACTTTCGGTCAGCTTACACCGAAAGATAGGAAATAGCAAACCGAAGATCAGATTAAGAGATCACCAAAGATGACTAAGTACAGAGAGAATCGATGACACAAGTTAGTGTGTAAACCAAAAATCACAAAGCAGAAAGATAAAGTGGAACCCGACAGAGGAACCCAAAATGCAACTTATAGTGCAAACCAAAAAGATAGATACAGTGCAACTGATAGACAAAACTGAAGGACAATCAAAGCATGACCGATAGACAGAACTGAAAGTCAGTTGCAGATGGAAAAAAGTGGATCTAAATTCCACGTCAGATAAAGCAAGTGTATTCTATTTATAGGATATTTAATTGTTTTAAATCCATTTCTTTAGGGAGAAGAAACATTAATGTAAGTGTTTTAATCAGTCTAACTGATTTAAAACATATAGACTAGGAGATTTAGGTATAAGTTGTAAACTTGATCTTAGAGTTAATATTGTTTTTATTAAAACTCGATGAAGTCAATCCATCTATAAATAGATGATGCAATCATTCATTAGAATGTGTGTGTGAGAAGAAAAAAGAGAGAGGAGAATAGAATGAGCACATCTATGGATTGAATTGAGAGTTTTCAAGAACAAGAACAACAAAAGGAGGATTTGGTTAGCAGAACCAAGAACAGAGGAAACTGATATTCAGAAGTATTAATCAATCACAATTAGGTGATAATATTTTTCATGTAAACTATATTGGATCTGTATCAGAAATAGGAGATTGCATTTACCAGGTCAATTTGTAATTTTTTATCATTCTAACAAGTGGATCAAAGTGTAAAAATCCTTTCAAGAAAGGTGGAATTAACACTCTAACATAAAATCTCTTAACCGAGTGCACACTTAATAGTGTTGCTAAATATCTTAACAAATTAGAATTTAATAGGTCTCCATTGATACTCCTAACAGGGTAGATCATCAGAAGTGATGAAATTGTAATCCTTAACTATCCCCTTCCAATCTGCAGATAGTGATGTTTTGTGGGTGCCATCCCAACCGCAGTTTTTACTTCCTAACAAGATTTTTTTGCGATATCATATCTTGTGTTATGTGTCAATTATTTTAATGAATGTTTCTATGAATGATTCACATGTTTATCAATGTTATGAATTGATATAACTCACATCAAGATAGTTTAGATCAGATTGAAAGGACATGAAATTGATTACAAAGGATAATTGATTGAAGGATACAAAAAAGTTATAGAGGTATTGATTCACCCCTCCCCTCTCAGTACATACTTCCCATTAATCACAACACCTCTTTGATTCTTGTACTCTACTATGTGATGTTTTTACTTTCTTTCATTATGAGATCATCAAAGTTTACTCTAAGGATCTTTTCCCTGGCTCTCAGAACATTTATATCACCACCATGTACAAGCTTCAATTTGTCCCACATCTGCTTTGCAGTTGTACATGTTTTGACATCTTCAAATTCAGCATCGGAGAGTGAGGAAGCAAGCTTTATTATCATGTAGTTGTTCTCATGTGTCTCTCTCATTTTTTCAATTGTGATTGCTCCTATGGGGAACACATATTTAGTATCTAAGTATTGAGTAACATCATTTCTAATACCTGATAAGTGGAGTCTTATCCTTCTTTTCCATGAAGCAAAGTTGTCTTTATTCAAATTGGGCACATCTCTTCTGTTCATCATGTGATCTTTAGCTTAGGCCTTGAAACCTTCCTTATAAACACACAAGCTCTGATACCAATTTTTAGAATAACTGAGAGGGGGGGGGGGGGGGGGGGNGTGAATTAGTGGCCTAAAAAATTAATCCTTAAATCAACCCAAAAATTTATTACCACATTTATAAGCCTCTAGTTATCTTCACTCCTACAAGATTATTGCCTTGAAATATTAATAAGAAATAAATACTGCTCGGATTACTCTTTCAAACCTTATTCTTACTTTTACCGATTAGCAGTCTTCTATTTACTGAATTATAGTAAATAACTAGTGTATACCGATAAATCTAGATTTACTTATGTGAAATGCAAAACAATAAAGTAATGACTCATAAACACATTAACACATGGATTTTTAACATGAAAACCCTATTAAGGGAAAACCACTAGGACCGGTAACCCAAATTTTCACTCTTCTTAAGTGAGTTCAGTGAAGAGCCAACCCTGTTAAAGGTTACAAACACACTGTTAGGTGTGAACTTGTTAGAGGAATTAAATGAATAGTTTGTCACTTAGTATCTAGCATCTAATGCTACCATCCTTGATCAGACACTCACTTGTCCAGTCAATAGGTATCGGGCATATCCAATGCTACTTTGTATGATCAAACTTTTTGATACTCTATGGGATGTATCTCAATTAGAAAATATTTTTAGGTCCTGCTCGGTTAAAAGACTTGATGCTTCAATGGTTAAATTGAAACAATAAATTGATCTCTTCACATATACAACTATAATTTCAGATTTTTAGATCTATTGTCAGTGCATTACCTTTCTAATCAATGTTATCAATTCACTACCTTTACTCCACACTTTTTTGCTCTATGATGTTGTATCACTATTCGTTGGTGTTTGTAGAATTTAGCTCTTTCCTCAGCTTTATTGATTAGGTCTAAATGAAGACTTTCTTCTCCTTCAAAATATCTTCAGTATCTATTCTCTTGTCACTCCCCTAGTTCACATTGAATTATCTTGTCTCTTATATAGACATGATTTCACCGTTTCTTCTCTTTCTTGATCTTGGCGTGATCCATAATTATTGCCAATTGTATTTAAAGAAAAAATCCTATTTTATCTCATAGAGATCTTCTTGCCAACTAGATAAAACAACTTTAAATCATTTACTTATCTCTGGCTTTGTTTTCTCGATCAAAACAATGATAAGTACTAGTTAAGTCTATATTTAGCTCTTGACAACTAAGCATTTTGTTGTTTCTAAACTGTTTGTTCTATCGGTCAATACTTCAGTTAGTCATCGGTGACAACTGATTGTTCAGTCAGTGAGACTTTAGTTGTCTTCAGAATCTCTGTCCCATTGTCTATCCGTCGAGAAATATTGTAAATTTGTCCATCGGGTTACACTGTAACTTTGCTCATCAGGTAACACTATGGCTTTTATCATCAGTAATGTTACACATTTGCTTGTTGGGTAACACCGAGACTTTTCTCTTGTTGGTTTACTCTGTCTGTCGATGTGCACTCCGTCAGTGTATACAGTCACTTTGTGAATACTTAAATTTTATGCATTACTGATAGCATAGCCTTTGATTCAATGGTTCTTTGAAGTCTTTAGCAGTATGTACATGACCATACAGATTATATCAAATCGACATCAATGACAATACAATACAATACATTAACTAGTTTAATGTCTTACTTAACTTTCTCTATCTTGGTGATCATGAACTTAACATATTAAAACATTCAATCAGTTATAGTTCATCAAGTTTTTCATAGTGATGTTTACCATATTGTGACCAAAACACACATGTTCACATATTCAAAAATTACATTCAGAATTATTATTTTTTCATCATGCTATCTTTTTTATTCAACTATGTTAATGTGTCTAAATGTTGTTTATCATGTTACTTGTAACCAATGATTTATGCAATATTTCTTACCATTGTGCACTTATTGGATCAAAAATGATTTCCAACTCTTATTCCTTTATTCTCTCCTTTTGTAAATGTCACTACTTTAATTTTTATATAACATATCCTTTCTCTTTGAATAAATGATATAAAGAAAGTATGGTGCATGATCAATATGTGATGTAATAAGATCATTTATGATCCATGATGCAATGGTTTGGTTCAATATGTCATGTTATCTAATTATGACAAAAAGTAGTCATGTTATCAAATTTGAATTCAAATCCTAACGACTAGTTGGTTCAAAAGTTAGTTAGGGAGGTTGCAATTGGTTTGAGAGTTATAAAATGGGTTCAAAACTTCATATTCACACCCATAAAAAGTTGTTGAAGGGGAAAAAGGAAGAATTGATATATAGATAATCAATTTACCAATATGCAATACACATGTTTCAGGTAGATTTGGATAAAAGTTTGAAAATTTTGATTTGTAGATCTTTGTTTTCTTCATTTGGGAATTGGATTTTCACCATATATGATTTATTCTTGTTTTATATCCATTAAAAGTAATTTTTAAGTCTCCTTAATCCATTTGTACAGGCTATATTGACTATTCATGTATATTGTTGTTGTAGACGATTTTGAAGGGTCATTATATGGAAGTGGAGTCTGTTAGCTCTTTTTCTTGTAGAATTGATTATAATGACAATAAATGCTAGAATCTCTTTTACCCAAGTTAGATTCTCACAAGAAAAAGGGATAATTAACAAGGATAGAAAATCCTTCTACACTTTGGGTTCCACACACCCAGGTGGGTACACCTTTAACAGAGTATCAACCTTTAGAAATTTTTATCAGTGGATTAAGGATTGTAGATCCTTCTTCTTTTTATGCCATTTAGGCCTAGGAAGGCTAACCTATTGATTCACTCTCCAAGGAATCACAAATATGAATTGTACTAAGTACAATTAACTAGACATGTATTTGGAATAATATAAGT